>QQXO01000234.1:0-34820 GCA_003709845.1 Chaetothyriales sp. CBS 134916 | reverse complement strand
GTAATGTATCCGAGAGCGGAGTTTTCACTCATTGATATAGTGTATATAAGACCGCTCGAGGTCACTCCCAGATAAAAGGAATCAGAGAGAGCAATTTGACCCTTTGCAAGACTTTTCTTCACTTCTCACGTGTCCAATATCAAATCCAACAACTCGCTTAAGAGGCGAGAAGCACACCATATCAAGTGGCTGTAATATTTGAGAAGAGTAGGCAGACATATAGAGTATGATAATCTTGTGGGAGTCACAGTAGTCTTTGAACTCAGGTGTATTATGACTATAGTGTCCATCCAAAATCAGCATTCGGTAGTCGCCCATAGTTCGGTCACGAGTCGACTTTTCAAACCATTCGAGCCATGCCTGGCCTAATTCATCGTTTGTCCATCCTGTCTCACTTACTGCAAGTTGCCAGTATCTATATTCATCGGCCTAGAGTACTCTAAATCAGTGTTGTTGATGCACTCTACCCGAGAAGATAACAAGAGGATCCAGTCTGTGTCCAAGCGCTAATATTGTCTCTATGACAGTCACCCAGTCTCGATTACCAGGCTGCTTCTTCAATGGCCGTCCCCTACACTCTGTGCCTGTTACTACTCGAGCTGTAGCAATGATCCCTATCTGGAAGCCCGTCTTATCAAAGTTGTATATATCATTATCCAGGATACCATATTTTGACCTGGTATTTAATACCATTTGGAACCAGCCAGCCATGGTTTCTCGGTCTTCACAGAGAGCTCTCTGGTAGTCGTACTTCCTGTTATATTTTGAACACAAATCAGGCCGCCTTTTGACAAAATTGGTGGCCCAGTTCTTCCCAATAATGGGTGGAGTTATGTTGGTGTCCCGTACGCGTTCGGTAAGCAGTAGGTTTGCCTTTCGTCGAACAAAGCCGACTGATGGCGTATATCCCTGGCTATCTACCTTTAATATCCATTCAGCTAGCACTTCCTCTTCCTGCTGAGTGAGCTTCATTGAATTAGGAGTCGCCTCGTGGCGTGGCGTCATGCCCTGTGAGCGCCTGAGGAGCGTCGAGTTTGACACGTCGTACACTTGAGCTGCGCGCCTGACACTGCTTATTTCACCTCTACTGAGTGCTCTGAGGGCCAATTCGATTCTCCCTTCTTGTTCTACGCGTTTAGACGCCATGGTTGTGGAGCAATTACGCGTTGAAGTCTATGGGATGCGTTGTGGTGGGGTAGTTGATTCATTCGCTTGGGTGATTCACTCGCTTGTGGATTACGTTATGTGGAGATGGAGAATTGTGTGATAACCCTTGAAATATTCGCCATTCTACTCTGCTGAAGAATGGCTGAGATAGGTAGGGATCATGATTACTCAGCATCAGATGTTGAACAGCTTCACAATATACCAAAGTGTAGGTACGGGTACGGTACAGTACCTTAGTGATTCCAGATATGTGATTGAAGGCCACTCTATTTGCAACCATGCAATGGCTCCTGTCAACAGCGACACTGCTCTTAGCATTGTGCAGAGCCAGCAGTGTGCAGGTGCCGCTGGACTCGAAACCAGGGACTGGTAAGCCTAATATCGTCTTCATCTTGACTGATGATCAGGATCTCCACCTGCACTCGCTTGATTTCATGCCAAATGTGCAGAAACAGCTGGTGGAAAAAGGCACCTTGTACGAGCGGCATTATGCAACCATCGCGCTCTGCTGTCCGTCTCGCGTGTCGCTCTGGACAGGGCGAGCAGCACACAACACCAACGTAACGGACGTGAACCCGCCGTATGGAGGCTACCCCAAGTTCGTGAGCCAGGGATTCAACGAGGCCTGGCTGCCGCTCTGGCTCCAGGATGCGGGATACAACACCTACTACACTGGCAAGCTCTTCAACGCCCACACCGTGACCAACTACGACTCGCCATTCCCGTCGGGATTCAACGGGTCCGACTTCCTTCTCGACCCGTACACTTACCAATACCTCAACGCCACTTTCCAGCGAAACCAAGAGGAGCCTGTCAGCTACGAAAGCGAATACTCGACCGACGTGCTCACATCGAAAGCATATGGCTTCCTGGACGAGGCCATCGCTGCCGACAGACCCTTCTTCGTCGCCATTGCGCCCAATGCGCCCCACAGCAACGTCGAATTCACCGAAGACTGGGTCAACGCAGACGGCGAGTACGTGGCAGGCGCGGTCAGGACGACGCCGCCCGTGCCCGCGGCTCGACACGCGCATCTGTTCCCCTACGCCATCGTGCCGCGCACGCCCAACTTTAACCCGGACTTCCCCACGGGCGTCAGCTGGATCAGCGGCCTGCCGAAGCAAAGCGAGGCCAACGTCAAGGCCAACGACCATTTTTATCGCAACCGGCTGCGCGCTCTGCAGGCCGTCGACGAGCTCGTTACGGGCGTGATCGACCGTCTGTCCGCTGCGGGCGTGCTGGACAACACTTACATCTTCTACTCATCCGACAACGGCTACCACATCGGCCAGCACCGGATGCAGCCTGGCAAGGAGTGCGGCTTCGAGGAGGACATCAACGTGCCGCTCATCGTGCGCGGCCCGGGGGTGGCTGAAGGCGTGATCAGCAAGACCGTCACCACGCACACCGACCTGGCGCCGACATTCCTGACACTCGCTGGCGGCGTGATCCGCGATGACTTTGACGGGTCGGCGATCGACGTACATGCGCATGCCAAGAAGGCAAAGCAAGAAAAAGCAAAAAGCGAACACGTCAATGTGGAATACTGGGGCTTCGCCCTGGCCGAAGGCGAATACGACGCGCGCATGTTCTGGAACAACACGTACAAGGCGCTGCGGCTCGTCGGCGACGACTACGATCTGTACTACTCGGTCTGGTGCAGCGGCGAGCACCAGCTGTACGATCTGACAGTAAGCCCCCCTCCCCGTGTGTACTTACCTGCCTACAGGACAGTGCCGGTCTGATTGATAACCAATTTTTTTGATTTACAGAAAGACCCATACGAACTGCACAACCTCTACCCCAGCCAGGCAGCAGCAGATCAAGAACATCATCATCAACCCATGTTCTTCTTCCACTTTGCATCATCACCATCACCGTCACTGTCATCGTCATCGTCATCGTCATCGTCATCGTCATCGTCATCGTCATCGTCATCGTCATCACGCTCCAAAAAGATCGCGCTAGCCCACTTGATCAGTCGCCTGGACAGCCTGCTGCTGGTGCTCAAATCGTGCAAATCGAGCAGCTGCACACGGCCGTGGCGAGTCCTGCACCCGGATGGAAGCGTAAGCGATCTGCATGGGGCGTTGGTGGCCGAGTTCGACGACTTTTACGAGACGCAGCAGCAGCGCGTCGCGTTTAGCAGGTGTGAGCGCGGCTATATTCTCGATGCCGAGGGCCCCGTGGATGTCAAGGCGTTTGACGGTGGGCTGGCGCCTAGGGGCGGGAGGGAGTGGGCTGAGTTGGTATAAAATACAGATAGTTCATACTACAGCAACTAGTGGGGAGAATGGAATTTTACAGGTGTGAAAAGTGACAAGGAATTCAAGACTTTGTAGACGGGTGTGAATTCTATACACAAAAGCTAGTTGTAATAGTAATCATAGTAGCAGTGATAGTAGTAGTTAGGAGTATGTACAGGAATTGTAGATTATCTTTTAAACTCCTGGGTGTCTATGAGACTTCGAAGTGGGCACTGTCGGGTGCAGCTTCGCCGTCGCTAGCATCAGCACCGCCTTCGTCCATTCCATCGGCAGTGAGGGGCGCACCCTCGTCTCTATAGATGCCGCGCTTGTTGTGGGAGACCTGGCGCCAGCCTTTGGCGCTCTTTTCATCCTTGATGTACTCTGACATGGGGAACTAGAAGCAGCAAAGGATCAGTCAGCAAGTCGGTCATAATATGGCGAGAGGGGAAAAACAGGACTTACGTAGTGGTCGTTCTTCTTCATGGTGACGACCCAGGGCACGTTGTCAAAGGTCATGGCGCGCAGGCGGAAGTAGGTGTTGTCTTCGATCTTGCTGACCTCGCGGACAAAGTCGTCCAAGTGCAAGGTTTTGACACCGTTGACGTGGGTGATGAAGTTGGTCGGTGCCAAGCCGTACTGATAGGCCGGCGAGCCTCGACTGCGGGCACTGACGTAAATCTCAGAGTGCAGCTTGCTGATCTGTTGGCGGACGGCGTGGTGGGGCTTCTGCAGGACGGCGCCGCAGAAGATGACGGCTCGTTGGGTCTCGAGGTCTTCAGTCGAGACGGTCGGCACGCGCAAGCGGAGTTCGCGGCCGGCGCGGACGACGAGAGCGTCAAGGAAGTCCTTGTCATACATGATGTCGAACTCTGACACGCGGGTGATGAGCTGGTCGTTGAGGGTGAGAATGATGTCGCCTTCCTGCAGGGACTGGCTATCACCGGGCCCGGTGGCAGGCGCACAGTCGACTTTCCTGATGATGAAGAGCTGGTGGCGGGCGGGATTGGCTTTGGCAACCTTTTGAATCCATTCTTCGCTGACGCCCATGATGCGACACTGGGCCATCTGGACGACGTAGGACTCGATGTTCAGGATGCGCAGTTTGGGGATGATGCCGCCGCGAATCTGGTCGATGACTGGATTGATCATGGTGACGCCCAGGCCAAGGTGGTATTCCGTATCTCGATGGCTGCCCTGGTTCCGCTCGCCCATGTAGGTCAGCCAGAGGGCTTGGACGACGCCGTCGGCGCCAATGAGCACGCCGGAGGAGCATTGAGATGACAGGCCGGTGTCGACGGTGATGGCATCGAGGTTGACGGCACGATAGCGCGGAGCGGCAGCATTGGCCGGAATGCCGACGGCAGTAATGTCGGTCACGGTTGTCTTGGCCACAACCACTCGGTGGTTCTGGTTGAAGCCGACAAACGTGGTTTCGGCACCCTGTTTGACCGCCTCGTTGGAGAGCTTGGCCGTCTGGACGGGCGCGTGCACGAGCGAGGGGTCATATTTGATGATGGTGTAGTTGGTCAGCGGATGCAGGAAGACGACCTTGCCTTCGACTTGGATCGAGTCGGCCACGGTGACGGTGATGTCGCACAGGTCGTAAGGCACGATTGCTCTCGAGACAACAACAAGGCCTTGGTCGGCGTCGATGACCAGCCCGAAGCCGGTTCGCCGCGCCTGCGGGTAGCCATCGATCTTGACGGGCATGTAGCAGGACACCTTGACAAAAGAACGCACGATATCGGCCGCCGCCGGCTGGCTGACGCCATCGAGCTGGATGAAGTCGGCCGTCTTGGGCTCTGGCAGCACCGCGGCTAGTGGCTTGGCCAAGTCCTGGAAGTCCCACAGCCCGGTGGTGTCGTTGCGCACCGACAGCCGCATGTGCGGGTGCCAGTGGCGGTCGATGTGGACGATGCTGGTGGCACGTGTGTGCAGGTCACGGATGTGGCGGTAGGAAATCACCACACGTGACTTGTCCGGAATCGCCTTCATCACGCTGACAAAGGCGTCCAGGTCCGGTGTCGGCTTCTGGTCGACCTGATCAATGATCCAGCCCGACAGCGCGTTCTCCATTTTGAACGAGCCCGCGGCCTCACACACGTACAGGCCCTTGCAGGCGATGGCATAGAGGCGCGCCTGCTGGTAGGACAGGTTGTGGAAGCTGCCGCCGGCCACGGTAACGAAGCGGTCAGGCGTGATGGCGTGCAGGTCGTTGACGTTGAGGACCAGCTCCAGATCGTCGCCGCCGCGCTGGATGAGCAGCTGGACCTGGCCGCCCACGCTGGCGTCGAGCATACTGTCGAGCCGGACAAAGGAGCTGAGCAGCTGCCCGTTAACCTTGATGAGGATATCGCCCTCGGCAATCTTGCCCTCGGCCGGGCCCTCGGGTAGCACAATCTCGGCCACTAGCAGGCTGTTCTCCGTCGGCGCCGCCTTGCGGAATTCCGACTCCCAGTTAGCCGTCAGCCCCAGGCGGCGGCAGTCGTCGAAGGGCTTGAGCATCCACTGGGTCTGGATCGTGCCGCGAGTGATGGGCTCGCCACTCTGCAGACACTGCAGAGCCCGCAATGGCCGGTCTAGCGGCAGGAAATAGTCGGTGGCCGCGCCGTCGACGCGACCACCGGCTTGCAACGCGACCGCGTGGCCGCTCAGGTTGACCACGGGGCTGCCACTGCTGCCGCCGGTCGCGGCCGCGGCTGCCTGGATGTAGTTGGTGTTAAAGTCACAGTAGCCCTCGCCGTACTCGGGCGCGTTGCGGTCCAGCCGGCTAATGACGCCGGACAAAATACTTAGCTTCTCACCCGCGTCGTTGCCCACCACGCGCACCTCAACGCCGACCCGGGCCGACTCGGGCTGCAGCTTGAGCGCCGTCACCGCCATGTATTTGATGGCTGACGGGTCGAACTGCAAGATGCCGAAGTCGTGCACGGGGTCGCGGTACACGGGCCGCACGTCGCACTAAATATCAATCACCGTTAGTCTGCCTCTGCCGAGACCGCGTGGGTGGCCCACGCACCTCTTCGTGGTTATCAAATACGCAATAGCCCCAGAACGGGCCGGCACAGACAACGTGCCGGTTCGTCAGGATGTACCCGCGCTGGGCGTCGACAACAAAGCCGGTGGCCTGGCTCGACGTCGACAGATCCGTGTCGAAGGAGCACGTCTGGCAGAAGTGGATCGACACCACGCTTTTGATGACCCGCTCAATTGTCGCCTGCCACTCGGGCGAGTCACCAGCGGTCGCGAGCGAGGCCGCCATCGAGACGGTGTCCTTGTCGTGGGCGCCCACATCGTACACCGACCCGTTGAGCGGCGTGGCATCGCCAGGCGTCGGCACGCCGTTCTCCTGCTTCAGCTGCTTCTTGGGCCGCTCCACACCCGGCAGCGGGCTCGGGCTCTGGCGCCGCTTGGGCCGCAGCGGCTCGCCATTGGCTGCCATTGTTCGGCACAGAGCCCGGCTCTTCGGGTGAACAGAGGTGCAGCGGGTCAAGAGTGACGAAAGAGCGACTGGCGGACGGCAACGAGCAGTCAACAACGGCGAGGATGGCAATGGCGATGATGGCGGTAATGACGGCAATGGCGCTGATGATGGTAATGACGGCAATGGCGATGATGATGGTAATGACGGCAAGGGCACTGATGATGGTAATGACGGCAAGGGCACTGATGCACCCGATCCAGCAGAGGACAGAGAGGCAATGGATGCAATGGACGCAATGGAAACAGATGCTGTCGATGCTATCGATGGCAGCAAGGACACAGGACCAACAGCCCAAGTACCAAGTCCCGGAGAGCGCAGGCGCAGCAGCCGACTGCGCATCCAGGCAAACAGACGCCTGTTTGCCTTCCACAGCCCCGCCGCCGCAAAGCCCAGGCAACAGATACAGTGGTGGAGATGGTGGGCGGCGCGTGGCTGAGCTCGTGATGGATGCCGACAAAGTGTGAGTCGACGCTCTGCTGTCCTCATTCCAGTGGATGGGCCAATCAGACGCGGGCTTGGCATGTGCTTATTCAAGGTCTGTTAGGCGTAGCTTAGCTAAGCCCTACCTGACTCGTGCATAAGCAACCTACTAATAATAACTAGTCATCCACCATCAAACCATCAAACACCCAGGAACATCTCGCTGTTTGTCAAGAGGCCGTCCTGTGCCTCGAGCCGTGATTACATGTATCTTTTCAGCACCAGCAGTCAACCACGATCCCTAGCAGTCATGCAGTGTGCTCCCTGGGTCATGGGTCAAACATGCCAGCCAACGCGTGACCCAACGCTTGCCCTATGCTTGACCCTAGGCTTGACCCAACGTGTGATCCAACGTGTGATCCAACGCGTGATCCAACGTGTGATCCAACTCTTGACCCGACGCTTGACCCAACGCTTGACCCAACGCTTGACCCAACGCTTGACCCAACGCTTGACCCAACCTTGATCCAACCTTGATCCAACCTTGATCCAACCTTGATCCAACGCCTCATCCAACGCCTTCTTTGGCACTTCTGCCTGCCCATAGGCACTCGAACCTCCTCCAGCTCTGACGTCGGACCATGTCACGGTTCAGTTTTATCCTGGTACATCTGGACTAGGCTCAGGGCGAGCCCTGCAGAGTCACATCACGTGCCCGTTTAGGTAAGAATGCAAAGATCGCCCTCGATCACGGCCGAACCAGGCTTCGTCAGAGCCATTATTAAATGGTACGTCTCCTTTTCCTCGCTTTCATCTAACTCCGATGGCCCCGAAGTAAATCTCCGTCAACGCTGCTCCATGTCAATCTGTGTTCATGCACATTAATTACAAATGCCGATGCCGGCCCGTATTGATTTACAGGCCCGGCGTCACGTGTTGATTTATCCGATTTGTGATTGGCCCATATTTGCCAATCTTCAGAACTGTATTGTAAGCCCAGCATTGACCCGGCCCGGACCTCTCCCCTCAGATACGGAATATACAGGATGGGATCAGCTTGCACAACCAGCCAGAATGCCGGTCCACCGCGCGCTTATGAATAAATCCGATGCTTCTGTCGCTTCTTTTCCAAGTTGAGAGACCATGGATTTCTTTATATACAACTGCCACACCAGTTTCCTAGGCCTAGGTCCAAGCAAGCCATCTCACAACTCGCCTGTAGATGCCAACACCAGGCAACCCCTCTCTATCTGAAGTCCCAGCGCGGCCACCATGACTGCCAACCAGCCCAGGCCAGACATTGAAGGCCAACCGCGCACTCATCTTCCCGACAACCTGGTCATTTCTCCTCTTGCTGCCTCCTCCACTCCTACCGCTGCGGCCAATGGTCCAGAGAACTCGCTCACTTCTGCTCCTACCTCCACTGAGCCCCCCTACTCCAGCTTCACCGTCGCCCAAAAACGGGCCATCGTCATCGCTGCCAGTGCTGCTGCCTTCCTCTCTCCCTTAACCGGCTCCATCTATTTCCCGGCCTTGACCACTATCGCCAATGACTTGGCCGTCTCAGCCAGCCAGATTAATTTGACCGTGACTTTGTATTTGATCTGGCAGGGCGCTGCTCCCATGCTGGTTAGTCCGACTCCTGCTCATTCCTCCATTCTGTCTGAAGCCCGAACAGATTGCCGGATTCTCCGATAATGTCGGCCGGCGCCCAGCCTACTTCCTTTGCTTTGTTATCTATGTGAGTATGATCCTGCCCTTCCTCCTCGTGACCCCATCTCAGATCCGCCATTGACTCCGGCCTCCTCTCTCAACAGGCAGTCGCCAACCTGGCCCTGTCTCTACAAAACAGCTACCCAGCTCTCCTCACCCTGCGCATGCTCCAATCCGCCGGCTCCAGTGGCACCGTCGCCCTTGCTCAAGGCATGGTTGCCGACATCGTCACCCCAGCCGAACGTGGCAGCTATATCGGTTACGTCTCCGCTCCCATCATGCTCGGCCCCTCCCTCTCCCCCATCATCGGCGGCCTGATCACCCAGCACCTTGATTGGCACTGGATCTTCTGGTTCCTGCTCATTTTCTCTCTTTCCTTTGCCATTCCCTTTCTACTCTTCCTCCCAGAGACCGGCCGCAAAGTTGTCGGTGACGGAAGTGTCAAGCCTCCTTGGTGAGCTGCTTCCCTCTCTCATCTCGGCATAAGCCGCCTTACTAACCACTTTCTCTCTCCCTACTCCAGGCCCAACATGAATCTTACCGACTACTATCGCCATCGCGCGCGTGAACGCCGGGGTCAATTTCCGGACGAAAAGCTCGTCCAAGAGTTGCGCAAAAATTACAAGTTGTCTCCGCCCAATCCCATTCCCACATTCCGCATCATGTTCGATCTTGAATCCGCTATATTGATGCTCATCAACGGCTTCCTGCTATCATGTTTCTATGCCATCAGCACTGGTGCTTCATACAGTTTCTCGACCCTCTATGGCTTCAATGACATTCAGGCAAGTCTTGTGCTTGCCCTTCTAGTCCCAGTCCTGGCCTCTAACCCACTGCCTTCCCTTTCAAGGTTGCCCTCATGTTCATCCCTATTGGCGCCGGTGGAATCGTCTCCGCCTTCACCACCGGCCGTGTCGTCGACGCTAACTTCAGACGCTGGTGCCGCAAGTCTGGCATCCAAGCCAACAAACGCGTCCGCCAAGACCTCTCCGACTTCCCGATCGAGCGTGCTCGCCTCGAGGTCTTCCTTCCCATGCTCTACATTGGCATGCTCGCCATCATCGGCTACGGCTGGATGTTGAATTACAAGACCTCGCTCGCTGGTCCCGTTATTCTCATCTTCATCTTGGGCTGGGCCCTTATCGCCGCCAGTCAGGCCCTCGGTGCCTTGATGGCCGATATATGGCCTGGTAAGGTCGCTGCAGCGGCTGCGGCCAACAACATGTTTCGCTGTGGCTTGGGTGCCGCAGCCACCGCCGCCATCGAACCTATGAGCGCGGCAATGGGCAGGGGCTGGGCCTATACAATCCTGGCTCTTTTGACCGTGGCTTGCAGTCCGCTGATGTGGCTAATGATGGCCAAGGGAATCCAATGGCGGAAGAGAAGAGCGGACAAGGAGGCACAGAAGACAGAGCGGATAGCGGAAAGAAAGAGAGCAAAAGACGAGGCCAAGGAAGCGAGTGCAAGATGAATCTGCCTGCTAGCTAGCTAGCTGGCTCACCAACACATAGATCCAGTTACCTGTTCACGCTCACGGCTGTCGAGCCCAACTTGTTGTAATAATACACTCATAATATACCCGCTCTGTGCCTATGTTTCCGCTTTAGCCGCGTCCCCCGCGGCTAAACACTCCATCACAGTCGTCAGTCATCACTCTTAAGCTAGCGTGATAGAAAGGCCCTGCCATGTGTCCTAAGCTTATTCGAATGTCATTAAACTCCTGCGCCCCTTATGAACTGCCCTGATCAACATCACATGTCTAGTGTACATCGTCCTAATGGTTAATAAAATAATTAGTAAATTTAGTCGCGTAGATACTCTATCTCCAACTCTATCTCCAACCCGGAACCGATCACACGATTGGGCTCCACTCGACGAATATGTTTATTCGGAACCGGCTAACATCTCATGTACGACACCGTCTTCCTCATCAGCTTCCATACTTGCCAACCTTTAATTCTCGATAAAATCGTCGATCCCGTGGGATTGGTGCAACGCCCCAGTAGCTAATCGCTCCGCCTTACAAGAAGGTATCGAGTCAAAAATCCCCACTCCTTATCCGGCCGGCCTCCCCCCCCCCACGTGCTGCCGCTGCCGAGTCTGAAAAGGCCTTGCGATACGGCAAACTCTCCTTGCGGTTGGTTGGTCCTCACACATGACGCGAGATTGTATACAATTGTACCGTTGATAAACGCATTTTACCATGGTCCCATATAAATAAGCTTCTGCCCTTCGTGCCGCTCTCCTATCCTCTTCTCATCACTCATACCAATTATCATGTCTTATACTGAACTGTCCAGCATCCTCGATAAGCCTCGCTGGCGCTGGCGAGAAAGGCTAGTGAGGACAAGTCCGATGATGTACATGGATCCCAACTTAACTCACCACCCCTTGTAGGAATGCGAGGCAGAGCCAGGCTTGACAAACAAGCAGCTATTCCTCACCAACCATGACTTGAAGCCTGTTGAACCAGAGAGACGGCAGTGGAAACACCTCAACTTTGTCACTTTCTGGATTGCCGACTCTTTCAATGTCAATACCTGGATGATTGCGGCCAGCTCCTTGACCGATGGACTTTCCTGGTGGCAGGCCTGGATCTGCGTCTGGGTCGGTTATAGCTTGGCGGCCTTTTTCGTCTGCCTCACCGGCCGCATCGGCGCTACCTATCACATCGCCTTTCCTGTCGTTAACAGAGCTTCCTTCGGTATCTGGGGTGCGCTCTGGCCTGTCTTGAATCGCGCCGTCATGGCTTGCATCTGGTATGGCGTCCAAGGCTGGATCGGAGGCGAATGCGTCTATCTGGTCATCGCATCCGTCTGGCCCTCCTTTGGCACGCGACCCACACTCGCAGCTTCTATCGCCATGGGCGCAACTGTCAACTATCTTATCGCATTTATCCTGTTCTGGCTCGGCTCCCTGCCCTTTATCTGGTTCCCAGTCCACCAAATTCGCCATCTCTTCACCGTCAAGTCGATCGTAGCACCAATCGGCGGTATCTCACTCTTCATCTGGTGCATCGTTCGAGCCGGAGGAGTCGGTCCAATCGTCAACCAGGGCTCAACTGCCAAGGCCTCACAATTGGCATGGGCCGTCATTGCTGGTATCATGTCAGCGGTATCCAACTTCGCGACCCTCATTGTCAACGACCCGGACTTCGCACGTTTCGCTTCACGGCCCAGCGCTGCCCTGTGGCCACAAGCCATTACCATTCCTATAGGCTTTGGACTGACCTCCTTCATTGGTATCATTGCTGGCTCTGCATCTGCCGTCATCTATCCCGACAAAGGCCCGACCTGGAATCCTCTCGACCTGATGAAATCCTTCATCACGAATGGACGAGATGGCGGCGTGGCCAGTGCCGGTGCTCGCGCTGGAGTATTCTTAATTGCAGCATGCTTCGTCGTCGCCCAACTCGGCACTAACATTGCAGCAAACTCAATATCGGCCGGCACCGACTTGACCGCTCTTCTGCCTCGATTCATCAACATCCGCCGCGGAGGCTACATCTGTGCTATCGTGGGAATCTGCATCTGTCCTTGGCAGTTCCTGACCAGCGCCAGCAACTTCACCACCTACCTGTCTGCCTACTCAGTCTTCCTCTCATCAATTGCCGGGCCCATGATCGCTGACTACTACCTTGTTCGCCGGGGCTATCTTCAGGTTCGAGACCTATACAACGGCGAGGAAGACGGCCCCTACTACGGAGTGGCCGGCATCCAGTGGAGAGGCTATGTTGCCTACATCTGCGGCATTCTCATCAATGTCGTCGGATTTGCCGGTGCAGTTGGGGCAAAAAATGTGCCCATCGGCGCTACATACATCTATCGCTTGGCCTTCTTCACCGGCTTCATCGTCAGCGCCATTGTATACTATCTTCTGTGCAAGCTCTTCCCAGTGCCAGCTACCAGCCCGACCGGCAGCTGGTTTGAAGTCAGGGACGACGACGAGGTCGGAAACCCCAGCCTGTTGTATGCGCAGGATGTCGAAGATACCGAACCCGTCATCGGCCACGTTCCTTTGAAGACAAGCGCAGAATCAAACAGGGAGAAGAAATTCTGGAGAATCAGGCAACGCCTCTGACTACTACTACTACTACTACTACATCGGAAAAGTTGCGAATAGTTATGCTAGCTAATTTGAATGATCACCTCCCGTACTATTATTATTATATGGTATTGTCGCGAGAAAAAATAGTTGCCGAATTCGTCGCGCCACTCGATCTATTCACGCCTCCGAACTTCTTCGATCTACCCCGGTGTATTATCGCCTTAGTCCTTGTTCCTCATTAGGATCCCTAGTGATCTCTTCTTTACCATCGATCTTCTTCACCCGTCCGTCAGCAAGTCAAACTGTGACCTTGGGACCTGGTCAGTGCTTGTGGTCACACGTGGGTAGCATGGCATGGTTTGGGCACCAGAAAATGAAAGCGAGGTGGACAACATGGAGATATTTTGTCATAATAGTTACATTCACTATCCGCGTGGTCATTTTTGGTTCAACAGCACAAAGGTCAAAGCGTAGCTATTTGAACGAGCGATCAGATGGCACGAAGCCGGTCCAAGAGTTTTTTTCATCAGATGAACCCCGAGCCAGTGGCATTGTAGTTTACAGGCGAGCAAGACCAACAACCTCGCCGGGTGCGTGATATGTTGGGATCTTCATGTCCAAGGCAGCTCCGTTGTAGCCCAGATCCTCTGCAGAGAGGACCGAGCACTTCTCACCAATGAGCAGCGCAGTCTGTAATCATGTCAGTAACACCACAGCAAAGACCTGGGGCACATGGACATACCGAGAAAGTGTTACAACCAACATTGTCGGGACAGACACTGAGGTCAGCAACCTTCAGGTTCTTGACACCGTGAACGTTCAGCCTCTCATCCAGGACACCATGCTTGACAACGCTGTTACCCTCCTTTGGACCCATGCTGCAAGTTCCAAGAGAGTGCCAGGTAGTCTCAACGTGTCGTTGGACCCACTTCTCGATGTGAGCAACTGCACCTTAGTTAGCATCGTAACTTTGGGACGCGTAGTTGGCTGCTTACTGTCCTCCTTGCTGTATTTGATCTTATCCGAACGGTCTTCCTGGCAGTTGGAGTTGAGCCAGTTGGGCTCAACTGGCTTGCCAGGCTCCAGAGAAGAGCTCCAGGTGCCATGTTGAATGTTGGAAGTGATGTGATTGGGTCCTCCATAGGCATTGCGGGTAGCAAGGTCCATATCACGTGCACGGGCAGGCGAATCGAACTTGAAGTGAGGGTGCATGCCGGTCACCTCACCGGCATAGGCTTGCATGCGACGAGCGGTTTCACGAGATTGGATGTAGCCCCAGACCATTGGGGCCATATCACGTTTGTCGTTCATGAACCCAGCGTCAAAGTCAGGGGCATCGTATGGGTTTGGCGAGACAATGTGCGTGAAGCCACGAGAGAAGGGGTATTCCAAGAAGTGGAACATGGTGAAGAACTTTCCGGGTGGCATGTCCAGGTGGTCACCGAACCATCCAGCGATGACCGAGTAGTGCATGACTGGCTTGTCCGGCTTGTTCTTGAAGTAGCTGTCCCACCCGCTTGGGCTGAAATCTGGCGTTGGCCAGCTCTTCATATCCTCGAGTTCTTCTTCAGTAGGCCGAGACTTGACACCAGCTTCGATACCGTTGGTGGCCAACGGGCCAGTACCCTTGAGGTTCCATTCCTCGAAGACGGCCTTCTGAACTTCCGGAACACCTCGCGCGAAGTCATCAAAGGACTCGGTCTCCGGGGTGGCTCGAAAGGTAGAGAAGGTAAGGTAGTGGTCCTGGAAGTTAAGGCCGACGCCCGGAAGATCGACAACTGGCTTGACGCCAGCCTGTCTGAGCTTTTCTGGATCACCAATACCGGACCGCTGGAGAATAAGAGGTGAGCTCAAGGTACCACAACTGATGATGACGAGCTTGCGGGCTTTGAAAAACCGCCGGGGGGGATCGCGGCCACCAACAGGCTTGGTGGGGACAGTGAGGACACCAATTGCGGTGCCGTTCTCGATGACAACTCTGTCAACCTTGGTGTTGCATTGGAGGTGAAGGTTCTGATGCTTCGCACGGGTAGCATGGATGTAGGCATGTGCAGCATCAGATCGTCGGCCAGTGTCGCGATTAATCCACTTCAACCACTGCTCAGCACCATGACCAGTAACAAGGTCCTGAAGATCGTCCGTGACTGGGAAGCCCAAGCTTTCAGCAGATCGAAGGAAGTCTTGCATAATAGGGTAGCAGTAGTTGCCAAAGGAGACCTTGATAGGGCCTTCAAAGCCGTGGATGTCTCTGTTGTTGCTGGCGCGCTGATAGGTCTCATGCTTCCTCATCAATGGGATCAGCTCCTTAGTGGACCAGCCGTTCATCTTGAAGTCATCGTAATCCGAAGCAGACGCACGGGTGTACATCATAAAGTTGATGGAGCTTCCTCCGCCTAAGACGTGGGCGGCGGGAACGATAGCTCGACGTCCATCGAGGTGTTCAGATGGACGTGAGTGGTAGAAGGTCGCCGTCTTGGAATCTAACTTCATATTCTTCGGGTAGATACCAGGGCGGTACACCCATGGGTTGTTGAGGTTGCTCTCTCCAGCCTCGATAAGGAGGACCTGGAGCTTGTGGTCCAGGTTGGCAAGACGGCCGGCAACAACACATCCCGCACTGCCACCTCCACACACAATAATATCGACCTCGTCTGGGACAGTCATGATTGCTCAGAGAAAATGAACCTAGCTATAGGATAAGGGAAGCCTGTGCTTTCCTCTACCAGGAGCAGGCCGTTGAAAAAGACCAGGAGGACCTCAGGTTATAATATAAGTCTTGGGATACAATTCCTCCCTACCTCTCGGCAGAAAGGAGGGAGGGGTCTCACACATGACACGTCGCTCAAGTGAGGAGGCCTGGCCTGTGTACTTGGATATCCTTGTGGAGTGATCATCTCAAATGGGATATTGAGTGCGTACTGATTCGATTGGAATGCGGGGTCTGATTCACCCGACAGCAGTGCGTCGACGTCAATATGCATTGTGAGAGGAGCATGGAAAGAACGGCTCTGAGGACGGCAGATGTCCACCCAAGAGAGAGGACGACTTCTCGAAGTACTTGGCCAAGAGAGACGCTTCGCACCACCGATACACCGACAGGGCGGTACATGAGCCGCACCTCCGAACCGAGTCTGACATGAGCAACGATCCCCGCACCACAAGATCCAGTGTCTCCAGGGATAGCTAGCCCCAGCGAGTAACTACTGGAAAGAAGAAAGCTAGTTTCAGCCAGCAACAACACTGTGTTGGCCGATTGAACTGCCTTTGAGCACTCGAGGCACAGGAAGCTGCACGAAAGGTCAGGATCTCTACTTCACTCCATGATCGGACAGAAAAGCAACGGTAGGGATGATGTCTTCCCCGTAAGACCACCGTGAAGCTAGCCCAGGAGGTATGCCAACATCGAAAGAATTGTCGAAGCGTGAAGAGAGTGAATTCTATGGTGCTAGGATTAAGTTTGTTTTGTAAATAAGTGGAGATTAAAAAATGCTCTTGCTACTATTTCAAAATTGCATGTACTGATTGGATACTACACAAGAGTTACCTGAAAGGAATCTGATTAGGTTACAACGTGTATCCTACTTGCTGCAATAATGTCAAACGAAAAGTGGCCTAGGGCGGCCAGCGCCAAATGGAAGAACTCGTATGAGGATTGCAGGCTATGGAAGGAGGAGCAGCTATATATAGGTGAGAAAACTCTGCTCTTGGCGACCGACTCCGATATCAGCCAATCTCCGATTATCGGCCAATGTCCCTTCTGACAAATAACTGCAGCGCATCGACCTGGAATTGACCCAAGCAGCTCCCTCAAGCAAGCTGGAGCAATAGACTTGAGTATAATAGTTATAATTATCCCGAGCTCAGCTTCAGGATATCCTTGAGGACAATGAGGAATCAACCATTCTTTGATTTCGTGCCTGAGGTTGAGCCCCACGGTCTCGAGCTGCTGCAATTGTATCGTAAATCAGAGGAACTATATGTTCACCGTAGGTTTGGCTGTTGATTGTGCTCCGTTGTTTATCCCAAATGAGATTAGCGACCGAGGTTCAGGCTCTAAAAGCAGGCCTGGAACATCTAACTAGGATAGTGAAATACTTTATCAAGGACACAGGTATTGTCAAGGTACTCTGAAGGTTTATCAGTAGTCATTGTTTGTTGCAGGTTTTGAGTAGTAACTTATGTTTCATTAGCCTAGGAAATATGAGACCAATCTTTCAAAGTCCAATATTGAAGACAGAGCTGTCTGTTTTGCTCAGAGATGGCCTGATAGGTGGTTATCGCATAGCAAAACAACGAGAATACCCATGATTTCGGAGTGCTCTCTTAGGGACTCTAGAGATGAATAGGAAGTTGAGATATTCTCGAGAAGGAAGACAGCAGAGGTTTGTTGGAATTTGCAATCATGTCTTTCTCCAACTCCAAAGGCAGGAACACTTTGGACGGGCAATACGGACCAATCGGTTCAGGTGCATGAGGTCCTTGCGTAAACGACAGCGGTCGTGCAGGTCGAATCGTTGTGACCAGGAATGACCCATCCTCTCGCAAGCCCAAGCCGTGCGGGATATGCCAGTGGAGGCTCCTCCACACAGGCCCCAGGATCAGGTGTGAAGCGCCACCCGACAGAGGCTATGATGCGGCCTCCTCACCAGTGGATACAGAGTTGCCGTGACTGAGATGGTGGCCCCCTCGAAGTAGATGCTGTCAGCACGTCCGAGGGCAGGGATATTCTTTTTGTGTTGATATCCACTTTTCTTTAATGAAGGCAGTGTGGCTCCATTACTCTCTTCAAAAACGGCGTGTTTCCACCTATTCATACACGCACGCCCTGCCGGACCAACTTCCTCTTATCGGAAAATTCATTCCTGAAAACTATCTGCGCTATTGGCTGGGTTTCTCTGGTTGAGAAACAGATTTTGTTGCGGAGCTGGCTTCGCTCAGGCTTTGCCCGAGGATTCTTCGACAGGGATTCCCCGCAACTAGTAGTTGTGGGCTTTGCATTTCATGGCAATCCCGTTAGACCTAGACAGGCCTGCTGCCTATTCTGGATTGTTACTTCTGTCGTGCCAGGAAGTTCAATGCGAAGGTTGCTAATGCTGTCGGTCAAATATCAACTGCCGTAGCTCGTTCGTTGCAACCTGGATTTCGAGGACCTGGCCTACACCTCCCTTCCAGGTATCCTGCAGCCCGAGAAGTTCCGACTTGTGTGCGTCCTGCAACTTTGCGAGTTTTGTTGACTTTGTCTATCTTGGCTTTGACATTGGCCTGCGTTTGCCCAAGTGCACAGGCTTTCTTCGGTTTGGGCATTGCTGCTAAGCCAGGTGTTCTTACTATAAGTAGCAATAGTCGTGCGTGACGCTACGCTGCCAAGGCCCAACAACCAGTCAAGAGTGAACATCAGTCCACGTATCTGTGAATAGACCCAGGCCTCGATCTGTTTATATCACAAAGCCGACGCAGAGTTAAGTGAGAAGTTTCAGTTCTAGGTTTTCGTCCCCCGCTTGTTTAAACTACCTGGCAGCTTGTACTTGTCGAATTATGGATCAGAGGAGTTTGATAAATCTGTAGCTTGGGACCCATTCCCATGGCGGCCTCGAAATTGACCATTGCGAACCCAAAACATCCCAAACTCAGCATTTCGAGAGGACAGGCCAAGCAAAACCACCCACGTAAGCGGAGCTTCTCGCACAAAGTCAGAAGCGGATGCGACACGTGCAAATCAAGGCATCTCAAATGTGACGAGACAAGGCCGACGTGCAGTCGTTGCCGCAAAGCAAGCCTCAACTGCAACTACAATGTTCCCAGAACCTGGACGTTCGACTCCAAGAAAGCATTACTATCTACATCCAATCTGCCAGTCACAGAGGAGACAGCTGTAGTTCGGAAAGAACCCGATGTTACTCAAGCAGAAGATGTTTGCGCTACAATCTACACCTCCTGGGGTACCCGCGAAGAATGCCGTGGGATCGATTATTGGGTAAGAGAGACGGCGCGATTTCTAGGCCACTTTGCCGGTTCTCGTGCCCGACAGACCTGGGAAGTCATTATTCCACGGTGCGCACTTCACCTCCCGGCAGTCAAGCAACTCATAGTTGCCGTTGCCATGATCGATGAACGTCTTTGCAATCACTCCCTTCAGAACCTCGAGGTTCAGCATCAACGGCTTTTGTATCACTACAATCTCGCCATCAGCATCCTTGTCTCCGGCAAAACAACGCCATTGGAGGTCATTCTCTCTTCTATGGTGGCCTGGGTCCTTGAAACTATGAATGATCACCCCGCGAAGGCAATGATGCACCTGGATGCCTGCAGTCGTCTCCTCCGACAAGCCCTCAAAGACAGTCCACGCGGCACCACGAGCGAAACTCAAGACATCATCTACCAGCACCTCACCGTCGCACACCAGCAATGCGTCGGCTACGCCAGCTATGCCCAGATTGAATTGAGACAAGTCCATACCAGTAACGACGATAGTAATAATAGTGGTAAGGGCTCTGCCGACGACGGCCTGTTGCCCCCACTTGTGTCGCAAATCATGCCGCCATCGATCCCCACCCCCCAAGATATCAAAGCCGTCATTAACGAGTACTACAACCGACTTTCACTTGCCTCTTCCGATCCAACCATCGATGTTGCACAGACCCTTCGCTACCGGCGCTCGTGCGAGATCGTCTTGATGAGATACCGCCAAATCACCAACGTACCGTACGCTAACATCATCGCGATGCACTACTATCTCAATCTCGCCAATATTCTCATACCAAGCGTCGACGCGGAAGTTATGAACCACAGCAGCCTAGGGGGGATGGATTACATATTGGACCGACTGGAAGAATCGTATCGCACGCCGGGGCTAGCGAAGGATTATAAAAGAGATTTGGAGGAGACCCTGGAGTTGATATTCACCAAAGTTCTTCTGCTTGCAAAGGAAGAGCGCCATCTTACCAAGGCAAAGTCGTTGCTGGGGATGGTTCAGAGGGCTGGTGCACGAGGCTTTACTTGACTCGGGGTGGAATTATTCTGTCAATAAGATCTTACAGTACAAAGGCAGGCAAGAATGCAAATATGAAGATTATCAGCTAGATCTGTTGCGTTTTCACATTTTCAAAAGCATTGGCAGATGGGATTCGACGACAAGCCTCGATTATAACGGCTGATCGTCCACGGGCGTAGATATTTACTGTCATCAGATCGTCTGATCAGAACAGCCTCAACAAATATCTTCCCAGTGAACGACTATGTAACATCGACGCACAGAAGTTTCTTCTTCTATATATCCTCCTCCAGTGGGAGCAATGTTGCCTCCACCTATCCCATCCCCCGCCGAAACAAGTTCGTCAAGCTTTAGGTCCCAAGCGAAAGCCAGATGGTGTCGAAAGTACAAATGCATCTAGTAGATTTTCTGTGTCGCTCTTCTCGAGGAGGACAAAGCAAAAGATTGTCGAACGAAATGATGGCGAAAAGTGCTGGCATTGTGGCGGAGGTGCGCCCGATATTACTGTTGTGATGAGTAGAAAAGACAGCTCGGTATGTTACTGCAGAGAAGACGACGAGATTAATCGTGTCATCAGTGATTAACTCTGCGATTGATTGTTGATAGTTCAGCAAATACGTTGCTCGCGGCCTCTTGACATTTGATCATCTTGGGGATGAGCAAAACGGACTTCCTCCATGTCCTTCTTGTCACCGAGCGTTTGACGATCTGGACACCCCAGGACTAGTCTTCATTCCCACCGAAGTAGACTACTTCATCGAATTTGAAATCAAGGATTATCAGAGTCGAATAGATGTCGCGCAACGGCAGGGGCACATTCCTCCACGAATCGTGACCACTCCACAAATGTATTCAGAGTATCTAAAGAGAAAGGAGATATTGCTGTCCGAGGCAGAAGGCGGCCTCTACTGGCGCTACATTATTCGAGACTATTCCCTGTTAATGCGGACAAGAGCTTCATACCAGGATTGGGTTTGTTCAAAGAGCCAGGAGTGTGGTGTGGAGCGCTATCTGCACTATATACCTTAGCAGTGTTTTTTAACCAAGAACACCTTGTCATCGACGACTGGGTAATTAGTATGGTGCGCACACTATAGATTCCCACTGATAGATCGACATCTATCCTTTCTCGTTGAGGATAATTAATCAAAGTGGTAGGCACCGATAAACGGAGATTGGGTTGGGCGCCGATAAGTTAAGCGGCAATTAGACGGTCGCACGTGACCTAAGTGACTGCCGCTGATAGCACCAAATGGCAGCTCTTAGACGCGCCTCCCAACTCATTAGCAATCCTACCATTGACGGGATTCCAGAATGTCAGGTAGAGCGGTTGTGGCAGCTGCGCGTGTTGTATGCTAGGCAAATTGCCTCAACCGATCTGCCTGAATCTGCAGCAGTCGATCGAAGTGCGCAACAGTGAGCGGTCACAGAACAGACATCCTGGCCAGCACCAGCCACCGCGTCAGGGGACCACATCGGAGACCATCGTACCATCCCACGCTGAAGCGAGTACATCGTCTAGAAATGTTGGTTAAAGGGTGCACAATCAGACATCAGAAGCGAGCGCTCGATACTCAGTGGGTTGCAATACAGCCAGTAGTGACACCATCAATATTGAGAAATACGGAACCCACGTAAACTTATTAAATTCGGACGCGGCATACATCCCTAAATGAGTTCCTCTGGTAAATAGTTCTAATAATAATTCTAGTACTACATTCGTTTCCCAAGAACGGTGCCAGCGGCACCGTCAGCGCCCGCAGGAAAGTAGGACCCATATAAAATTTGTAACTTACTTCTGAAATCGTATGTTTTGACACGATTCTGACAATCACTTGTGATGGTACTGTACGAGATTACACTCGTACACGCGCGATGACCTGGGGCTTTTGGCACTCCCAGCCACACCAAATTTATACCTTTTCTTCCAGAAAATTTATAACAAAACGAATGGCCTATCTATAAGCTAAGAATAGCTGAAAATCCTAGTTTTTATTGTGTCAAATGTTTCTTGCCCGGAGAGATGAAAGAAAGGTCTAAAATTTGGAGGGTTAAATTTCAAATGACTGGTAAAGGGTCGCCAGCGCCCCTGAGCGCCCTCGCGAGAAGAACGCAGCTTATAAGTCAAGCGCACTGTAATTTAACGAACCAGGTTAAACGATTAAAAGTTGGTAATACCGTATCGTAAAAGGGCACCTGCCAGCGGAGTGATGACGTTGCAAAATATCCCTACTCGTGCTCTTGGAACTTTATACTTTGGAACAAGCTTTGGCCGATCGAGGGTTCCGGGAGTTGTCAACGCTTTTGTCTTCTCCTAACAAAAGAAGAGAGGAGACAAAATAGGATGCAGTAACAATAATCAAAGATGCCAGCGCCAGGGTACGTCTTCCGTGACAGCGGTACGACTCCGCCGCCCGAGGATGATGAAGAGCAAGAATTCCGCGAGTGGAAAAGAACCAGAAGCAGGGCGTCCACCGTCAGCAGACCGACGGCGGCACAACCACCATCCAGACCCTCGACGTCGAAAGGCAACAGAACGTTTTCGCTTTTAAATCACAGAGCGAGCACGAGCACGAGCACGAGCACAAGCCACCATGTGCCCGTGCCTGTGCTCAGAGCCCAGCAGCATGAAATTCGCGCTACGCCGGATGTTGGTAGGAGGAGTAGTAGTAGCAGGAGTGATTCCCGTGACTACCACCGCATCAGCGATAATTTCGGAGGGCGACGGTTGGTTAGCAACAATGTGGTGGTCGGAGGTGGTAGTCTGTACGGTAATGAGAGCCACCAGGGTCTACACGTGACCGCCGCCGCCGACGAGGATGATGGTGATGACTTTGGTCCGGACAAGCTACGCGCCAGCATCGAGAGACTGTACCACACCGTCGTTGTCGGCTTGATCGCGCTTTGCAGGGATATATCTCGTCTCCGCTCGTGGCGGGATTCAGTGCATACGGGGACTTTTGCGGCTGTGTACGCGTCGGCCTGGCTGTTCAATGTGGTCGTGCCCACGCTGCTTCTCGGCCTTATCGTTCTCATTGCTGTGCCCGAGGCAAGAAACACCGTGTTCCCGACAGCGGCCGAGGGAGCAATTGACGAGCACACCGGAACTGTATCAGGCCCCGTGGAAGCTTCGAAGCGAATGTCAAGCGCAATAGCGTCCTCTGTGACTGCCAACAGCACCACGAAAGCATCGCTCGACAAGACCAGTAGAGAACGGACAGAGCCACCGATCAGGACTCACTTACTGCGACCCGCCATGCATGCACTCAACTACATCAGCGATACCTGGGAACGTGTCGCCAATACCCTCTCGCCCACGCCTCCCTTCAACCACAACAAACGTATTGAACTAGCTGCAATACTCATCCCTCTTTTCCTTCTCTCCCTCGCCATCACGCTCCAGCAGATCGCCCGCGCCACGACCTTGCTCTTCGGCCTAGCTTTCTTCTCCAAACCTCTCATCCAGCGCGCTATCGACTTGCTCGATGCCCACGTTCCGGACTGGAGGACATACCTCGACCTCCGCAACACGCTTCTCAGAGGCGTCCCTAACAACGCCGAGCTGGCAGTCGTGCTCCGCGCCTCCGGCTCCAACGGAGCTCCCATACCTCCTGGCCGTGGGTCCATGGAGACGGCTAGATCAACAGCGACATCACCAGTTAAACCCGTGTCCACTACCAACACAGCGATCACCGGCTCGGAATCCAACCCCGAAGGTGGCCTTGCCGTCCCCGCCCCCGCGCCCGTCCCCTCCCTAGTCCCGGCGCCGCCATTACCATCACCACCCGGCGCCGAGGAGACGGATTACCCCCCATCCTCCTTCCGGGGATCCCATGTGAACCCCCATCGCAGAAGCAGAACCCTAAGCAGAAGCAGACTCGGCCGTAAAATCACCTCTGTATTGCGCCGCACCAGAGGCCACGACCATGCCGACAACCAGGATCGTGCCGTGAGCGAGTCGCAACAGGTTGGCCGGGAGAGTCACGATTCGGAGTTTTCAGTAACCGCCACCACCACTACCACCAGTGCTGCTGCCGCTGCTACCAATGAAGGCATAGCAGGCGTGGAGAGAGGGAGGAGGCAGGGTGAGGAAGATGGGTTTTAAAATTTACCAAGGATCAAGATCAGGATGGTAGAGATTGGATGGGGATCTAAGTTACAGCCAAAGACTGAAGAAGGAGCGCTGCTGTTTTGTTTCTTTCTAGAAGCTTATTCTTTCTTGTTAGGGAGTCATTCCCATTTATCATTTATAATACCAACTAGGGAATAGCACTGGCGCTTAGGTCTGAAGGCGGGGAGGAGAGGTGGATTGGTTAGTCGTTTTTGCTTTTCTTTTCTTTTCTTCTCTTTTCTTTTTTCTTTGGTTTTTCCCGACGTTGATAATTGTTGAACAAATACATAATAATAGTGCTACAAGTTATACAGTGAAAGAAATTAATAAAAACTCGAAATAATAAAAGTTGATGCTCCTCGCTAGTTAACTACGGTAATCCCATTCAAGGTACAGACAGACAGACAGACAGACAGACAGACAGACAGACAGACAGACAGACAGACAGACTTGTGCGCTGGCAACTGAACTTTTACTTTTATTATTGTACTGTTAGGCACCTACAGGCCGCACATTGGATAACTTGACCACGCGGCCACCACCAGTACTGCTACTACTACCACTACCAATGAGTTGGTCGTCCTTGACCCAGCCTGGAATGCGGTCGACGTCATCAGCAAGTTTGCCGGCGCGATCGATAATGGCCGTGTAGACGACAGGAAAGCCAGCAGGGAGCGGGCCCCCTCTGGCCTTGGCACCGGCAATAGCCCAGCGCTGGCGGCCCTCAGCGGCGCCGCCGTGGGCAACGAAACCAGCGAGCAGGCCCTGGTGGATAAGCGAGAGGAAGGTGTTTTCGATGGTCCAGATAGTGGGGAAGACTGATTGGTCTTCTTGGTCTGGGTTTTCGCTTTTGTGGCGGCGCCGGGGGGGGAAGAGCCCGATGAGTTCTGTTCCTCCCGCTGCTGCTGCTGCTGCTGCTGCTGCTGTGCGCTCAAGGTCGGTGGCAGGAGAAGATGAGTATGTGCCGCTGGAGAGATTGAAGCCAGTGTGAGAGAGGGTGGGGGTCAGGTTGGCAAAGTCAGGGTGGACGTAGTCCATGATGGTGGCGTAGTAGTGGCTGGGGATGCGGCTGAAGGAGAAAATGGCTGCGTGGCGAACGGAGGAGAGGTAGAGAAAGGGGATCTTCTTGGCCTCGGGTCCCTCAGGCGGTGGGATGTATGCGGTCATGCGAAAGGTGGAGCGGATGAGAGAGCGGTAGACGAGCGGTTCGAGGCGGTTGCGGAGTGGGAGGATGATGCGGTGTTTGATAAGGAAGGAAGTGTGCGGTGCTGGTGGTGTTGGGGGCGGTGGGAGGTCGAGGAAGAAATGGAAGGCGCCGATGTCACCGGACTTTAGGATGGAGATCAGCTGGAGGAAGATATGGCCAAAGGTGGCGCATTCGGGCCGTGTTAGGAGCTGGAGAGAGGGCAGGCGGCCGAGAGTGAGATTGGCGGTGATCAGGTGGATCAGGATCAGCCGGCGGTGGCTGGTGAAGGAGGGGTGGCATTGGCGGTAGGCAGATTCGAGCACGATGGCGGCGCGCAAGAAGTGGTTGTTGGCGAAATGGTAGCGGCCTAGGTAGTAGAGATAGGTGATGCGTTGGGCCGCGGGATAGTAGGAGAGGGGCGGTGATTGTGCCTGGATCGAGTTGAAGATTTGCGTCGCATTACGCAGCTTGCCGGACCGGTTGAGAAGGGCCAAGGTGCTGTTGGCGGTGAGGTAGATGCCGATGCGCTTGTCCGACGGCGTGGGCCGAGATAGCCGCGGAGTGCTGGGGCTCAGGCATTTGATGAAGGCCTCACGGAGGACGTTGGCGGTGGCTTCGACAAACGTCACGTTGGAGTCCTCAGACAAAGATGATTCTAGCGAGATGCGTTGGCGGACAAGACCTGGGTTTCGGTCGAGGTTGGCGGCGATGACGGCCAGAGTGCGTGAGAAGGACAGGACGATGGGAATCATGACAATGCCATAGCGAGAATCGCCAAGTGCTATTACGCATTGACTAGGAGCGGCGTGTTAGCTGCTTCTTCGTCTTCGTGCTCCTCGTCGTCTTGTTCTTTCATGCTGACAGCTAGAGCTATGGTTTGTCATATCATACCTGGTTAAACTCCGTATCTCAAGAGCCCGGGTTAGATTGTCCGAGGAAGTAAAGTCTCTGAGGTACCTAAAATACTTGACGAGGCACTCTGAAAAAGGAGCGGTGAAGGTGTTGAACTCGTCGACTGGGACAGCAGATCGACATCGTTCTGACAGGTCCTCGTCGCTGTCCTTGGGGTACTGAGAGTTGAGCTCAGCATTAAGCTCGACATAAGGCCGCTGCCTATCTGGTTGGAGTCGTTCGACATCAAGATGAATGAGTTCGGCGATGCGCTGACCATTCTTGTTCTTCAACGAAGCGGTGATGTCGCTCAAGAATGTCGTGAGCAGAGACGTAGACATGCCGTCTGGGGCATTGCCCTGGATGATTAAGATCAAGGTCCTGGTTTCCACTCTGCAAGATGAAGCGGCTGAGTTAGAGTTGCAAAATACGTTTAAGACTAGCTTAACCTTGATTGGTGGCAAACGGGAGCAAAGCGGCGATGAACCTCAATCTCACTCCGGAACTCTGGTAATTAATAACACTAAAATAATAACTGGAGTTGCAAGCGTGTCTTTTAAGCTAACTGGCTCTATTGATTCGTCACTGGCTCAACCTTTTCTATATAAAACAAAGCCAATGCAAAATTGGATGATGACGGCTGCGGCCCAAAAACATGAAACCTGCACTTGCACCGCTTTTGGATTTGACAGACGCCGATTGCTCGGCGATTATGCCATGACTTTACGCATTCGGACTGACCACGGGAGGGGGGTCCATAAAGATGATGCTGTGCCCGCCCACACCACATATCAGCTAGCTACTGCTGAAGGCTAACGGATCTGTTTATCTCCTGGTCAATCCTTCAATCATAGCAGCGGCAGCGGGTGTCGAGTGTGATTAATGAGTTAAACGACAGATCGAGTTCCCTCATGTTGAACAAATACGCGGCCGTGCATCAAAGGCCTCAAGGACCAGGAGACGCGCGGCCTACAGGGCTGCAAATCGTGCAGGACGAGCAACTGGAGGGGAAATGGACTGACATGGCCATCTGGATCACCGGATGTTCATCTGGCCTTGGGGTTGAGACTGCAAAGGCACTGGCGGTAACCGGGGCCCGGCTTTATCTGACAGCACGTGATCTGGCCAAGGCACGCGAAGCTCTGGGCTCTCTGGCGGAATCGGAAAAGGTAGAGCTGATGGAACTGGATCTTGACTCGCTCGACAGCGTGCAAGAGTGTGCAGAGAGCTTCCTGGTGGCGGCCGATGCCAAGCTCAACGTGCTGATCTGCAACGCGGAGGTGACGGGCTGCGTGGAGGGCCGAACGGTTGACGGGTTCGAGACGCAGTTCGGGACGAACCACCTGGCGCACTTCCTGCTGATCAACTTCCTGACGGAAACGCTGCTCAAGTCGTCGACGCCGAAATTCGTGTCGCGCGTGATCATCGTGACGGCGGCAGCGCACCGGTTGGGGTCAGTGCACTTTGACAACCTCAATCTGGAGAATAGAGCCTACACGGCCGATGTAGCGTACAGCCAGTCGAAAACGGCCAATGTGTGGACTGCCAACGAGCTGGAGCGCTGGTATGGTACGATGGGCCTGCTGCATGCGTGGAGCGTGCAGCCGGGCGCTATGGCAACCGATCTGGTGGGACACGAGTCCGAGTCCGAGTCCGAGTCCGACAACAGCAAGGTGGCCGCGGCGATGACGGCACATCCACAGCTGGCCAAGATGTTGAAGAGCGCAGAGCAAGCAGCAGCAACCACAACGTGGGCGGCTACTGCTGCCGCACTCGAGGGGAAGGGGGGCAAGTATCTCGAGGACTGCCAGATTATCGGTGCGTGGGATGAGAGTCTGGGCACGTGGGCACCGGGCTATGCGGCACACACGTACAGTCCGGAAGACGAGGCCAAGCTCTGGGACGTGTCGTTGAAGTTGACTGGACTGGCATGAGTTGGATGCGGCTAGGTAGGGCAGGTGGGTGGCCTAGATTACGAACGAATATATCGTCCACATTGCGGTTCCACTTATGTACTAGTTGGTAGTCTCATATTTCCGTGGTAAGGACCATCTTGTCGCGCTCACTGCGCCTCTTGGGCCTGTTCTGGCCAGAATGCTTGCGCACGTTCTCCTGGCGGCGCTTGATGGCCTTGATCTCCTGGCCCTTGATTTCAACCGCCTTTTTGATCGTCTTGGGCAGGTGTCTGTGTCTTTTGATGCGCCTGATTTCAGGCATGTGTTGGTATCGCGTGACAAGTGCTTGGTCATATTCTAGCTTCTGGCGTTGTCGCGCCGACTTGATGCCACTGCGCTCTGAGGCATTTGCCCGCCACAGTCTGATGTTGCCATCGTCCGAGCCTGAGAGAACATACCTGTTATCCTGAGTGAAAGCGCAGGAAAACACACGCTGCATGCGCTTTGTGTGGTAAACGTCTCGGCTGTGTCCTCGATCACGGTTCCATAGCCGTACTGTTCGATCATATGATGCCGAAACCAGTTCTTCGCCAGTGGGGGAGAACTCGACGTCCATGACGGCTGCAACGTGGTCCTTGAGCACGTTGAGCGCACGGTCCAGATTGCGCATGTCAAAAAGGTAGATGTTGTGGTCCTCGGAAGCGGCAGCGAAATTGAACGGCTCCATCGGGTTCCATGAGATGGAGTTGCAGGCCAGAGTGAGAATGGTGCGTGAGAGGGGAGAGGAAGTGCGTAGGTCGTAGAGGATGAGAGAGCGGTCGATGGAGCATGAGGCCAGGATTGATGTTTCAGACTGGTTGAAGCGGACTGAGGTGATGGTGTCGGTGGCAGTGGGCCAGTGTAGAGTTTGCGTGGGAGCTGATGATGGCCGCGACAGGTCGTAAATGTAGATGCTGCTGGACGAAGCTGCAATGGTCGGATGGTTCCGGTGGTGTGTGACCGAGGTGAAGGCACCCTGGCCGAGATAGGTCGACACGGGCACGGCTTTACTATTACTAGTGCCAGCGGATGTGTAAGGATCCCACACTTTGACCGTGCGGTCGGTGGCGCAGGAGACTAGTTTGCGGTCTGGGGTCCAGCAAAGGCCTCGAACAATGTTGGCGTGTGCCTTTGCTTGCCAGACCTGGTCTCGGCTGGGCAGATCCCAGACTTTGACGACGCCATCGCCACTGCCACTGGCAAACCTCTCCAACGAGCCGGCATCATTGGCAATAGAGTACACACCATCAACATGTCCGGCACCCAGTTGGGCGATAAAGGGAGCAGCGAACATCCGTTCCATCTTGACCGCATTCAAGGCCCGGGTGTATTCTCTGGCCCGTTCAAATGGGTGGTGCGAGGGATCTAAGTTGCGTGGCTGCTTGAGCGCGGCCTGGCCTGGAGCGGCCGCGGGGCGGCTGAGTGTTTTGATCTTCATGTTTGCGCAGGCGGGTCAAGGCATGGCGTAGTTTGTCTTTTTGGTGTTTTGTTCTTTGATGATTTTTTTTTGGTCTGAAACGTTGGGAAAAGAGCGGAGACGAGGCCGATGCTTAGCTAATCGCTTATGGCAGTGAGCATGAGCCTAATAACTTTAATACTAAGAAGAAGCTAGGCCGCGATTAGGCGCGTCATGGCCGGACCTGCGCCAAGTTAGCGGCCCATCAGCACCATTGCGGCTGCCATTATTACCATTGCCATTGCGGCTGCCATTATTACCATTGCCATTGCGGCTGCCATTGCCATTGCTATTGCCATCGCCACTGCCATCTCCATTGCCATCGCCACTGCCATCTCCATTGCCATCGCCACTGCCATCTCCATTGCCATCGCCACTGCCATCGCCACTGCCATCGCCATTGCCATCTCCCCTCACCTCCATCCGCTCTCTCGCCCTCTTCATCCCCATCTCACTGACGCTCCGCCAGATGGCTCCTCCCCCGACCAACGCACAGAAAGTGGCCGAGGCCAAGAAGATCTCGACGGAGCAGCCGCAGAAAGCAGAGTCGCTGTACAAGGAGGTACTGTCGAAGCCGCCGGGGTTGAACGAGGCGGCCCTGCGAGACTACGAGAATGCACTGGTCGGCCTGGGCGAGCTGTACCGCGACCTGAAGCAGGCCGACGACCTCGCCGCCCTGGTCAAGACGAGTCGGTCGGCGCTGTCGTCCTTTGCCAAAGCGAAGACGGCTAAACTCGGTGAGCCTAACAAGGACGACGACGCTCATGTGCAACGACGCTGTCACTGACACCTTGTAGTCCGGCAGCTCCTCGATCTCTCTGCCGATATCCCCAACTCGGTCAACGTGCAGATCTCGACGACCAAGTCCTGTATCGACTGGGCCAACGCCGAGAAGCGGTCGTTCCTGCGGCAGAACCTCGAGGCGCGGTTGGTGGCGCTGTACATGCAGAAGCATTCCTACTACGACGCGCTCACGCTGATCAACGGGCTGCTGCGTGAACTGAAGAGGTTAGACGACAAGTTGATGCTCGTTGAGGTACAGCTGCTCGAGTCGCGCGTCTACCACGCCCTGACCAACCAGGCCAAAGCCCGGGCCGCGCTGTCATCCGCGCGCACATCAGCCGCCTCAGTGTATACGCCGCCGCTGCTTCAGGCCGGGCTCGACATGCAGAGCGGCATGCTGCACGCCGAGGAGCAGGACTTCAACACAGCCTACTCCTACTTCATCGAGGCTCAGGAGGGCTACGCGTCACAGGACGACAATGTGCGGGCTCCGTCGGCGCTGCAGTACATGCTCCTGTGCAAGATCATGCTCAACCTGGTCGACGACGTCAACACGCTCCTGGCCTCGAAGCAGGCGCAGAAGTATCAGGGCAGCAGCCTCGAGGCCATGAAAGCCGTGGCACGTGCCCACTCGAATCGGTCGCTGGAGGAGTACGAACAGGCACTATCGACATACAGGTACGAGCTGGGTAGCGACGTCTTCATCCGCAACCACCTGCGGCGGCTCTACGACGCCATGCTCGAGCAGAACCTGATCAAGGTCATCGAGCCCTTCAGCCGGGTCGAGATTGATCACGTGGCCAAGATGGTCGGGCTGGATACGCAGCAGGTGGAGCGCAAGCTGTCGCAGATGATCCTCGACAAGGTCATTGTGGGCGTGCTGGACCAAGGCGCTGGCTGTTTGATTGTGTACGACGAGACCGAGCGCGATACCGGCTACGACGCCGCGCTAGAGACGATTGAAAAGCTGAGTAATGTGGTCGACGTGCTCTACACCAACCAGGCCGCCCAGCTCGAGTAGAGCCAGGTCTAGATTTTACCTCGAGTCGTTGAAAGCTTGCCATCCACATACCCATAATCCTATGCCTACGTTTAGTACCAGTAGTACCGCAACTTGAACTCGGTTGCCTTGCTGACATAAGCTGGCCAGGCGTCGCCCGCTGACACTGCCCCAGGCCATGGCCTCGCCGACAGAGCGACACACCAGACTCAGGCGTATCCATTCCACCACCAGTTGGCCCCCTTGTAGATGAATCTGCCCATACATTCACTCCTTCATCTTCGTTCTCTCTCTGCTGCTGCTGCTACTGCTACTGCTACCGTTGATCCCACCACTCACTGGTTTCTAGCCCCCCCAGTGACCAGCTGTTGACGGTCGGCCTCGCCGAGCGCAGCCTTACCAAGCAGGTGACCCAGGAAAGAAAAGACTAGCGACGACGACGGCAGCTACAACGACGGCGACAACGACGGTGATAACGACAACGACGACGATAACGACAACAACACCGCTGACGACCACAACGACAACCACGACCGCGACGAAGCGGCTGCCACACCGTGGCTGGGCAGCAAGATGGGTGCCAAGTACGCAACGATCCGCCAGAACAAGACTCCATCTAACAGCGACCAGACAGTCAAAACTTACGCCGCAGCAGCTAGAGGAGCTGCAGAGGTCGACGCACTTTGACAAGAAAGAGCTGCAGCAATGGTGAGTGCACTGCAACCCATTTTCATTTCCCTTGCCCATTGCTAATCGAAGTCGTATGCAGGTACAAAGGGTGTAAGTAGTGTGCACTGCCGTCCTAACTACAGCTGCTACTGCCTCTGCCATTGCCCCTGCCACTGCCTCTGCCATAGCCCCCGCCATTGCCCCTGCCACTGCCCCCGCCACTGCCCCCGCCACTGCCCCCGCCACTACTCCCGCCAACCCCCCGCCAACGCCCCTACCCTGCGCTAACCTGCACCGCCCCGCCTGCCAGTCTTGAAGGACTGCCCAGTAAGCCACTCCTAACTCGCCGACACCGAGTCCGTCTGTCACACTCATCACTCATCCGCATCCCAGTCGGGCCAACTCAGCAAAGAAGAGTTCTCCAAGATATATCGGCAGTTCTTCCCCTTTGGTGATCCCAGCTCCTTTGCCGACTATGTCTTCAGAGGTCAGTCACCCCAAGAATGGGCGATCCAGGAGACTGATCCAGAACAGTCTTCGACGCTGACCACTCTGGCACAATCGACTTCAAGGAGTTCATCTGCGCCCTGAGCGTCACCAGCCGCGGCAAGATGGAGGACAAGCTCGACTGGGCCTTCAAGCTCTACGACCTCGACGGCGATGGCCGCATCTCGTACGAGGAGATGCTTTCTATAGTCACTGCAATCTATAGAATGGTTGGTCTATCTACCCCCGCCCTCCTGGCAACACAAGCAGAATCCAGATTGACTGACCTTGGTGTGTGTGTGTCTATGTGCCTCCCAGGTGGGCTCCATGGTCAAACTGCCCGAAGACGAAAACACGCCCGAGAAGAGAGTGAGGAAGATCTTCCGCATGATGGACAAGGACGAAAACGGCTCCCTCGACCTCGAAGAGTTCAAGGAAGGCTCCAAACGTGATGAGACTATCGTCAGCGCCTTGAGTTTGTATGATGGATTGGTCTGAGTCCGAGCCAGGACGAGCAGAGTAAAGCATCCCCAAGGGCATTTCAAAAACAAAAAACCTTCTTTTTGTCTGTGGTGTTTTTGGGCTGCCGGCGGTATTGAGTGGGTGAGGGAGGAGGGAGTGAGAGAAGACAGAAAGTCAATGACGATTGCATACGAAAAGCAGATGGATGGCTGAGTGACGCATCCTTTTCGAGTCAACTCAATTGGCACTAGCGCTGGCGCTGGCGTAACGTAACACGCATTCACACGACGGTACACGAACAGACAAATGTACGGACCACACACAGGTATACACTCTACACCGTGGATAGTCTGTGCAATACCATGACTTACTAGAAAAGAATACTATTCCTCGCTCAAGACAACTAGAAATCATCTAGCTTGAGTTTAGTACTTGTTATTTCTTTTAAAATCTAGTGCGTACGTTCTGTCATACTTGTATCTTATTACACATGTAGCGCAGCCACGCACACTAACTTACGAATCACGTCTGCTTACCAATTGCTTACCAAACATTTACGGAGTTTGCGGAGTCTACTACCATTGCAAAGTGTGTGGGACGAAATAGAGGAAAGAGGGCCGATCATCGGATTAGGTTTAGTCAGACCCACTTTATTAAATGATATGATTGGCTGCTTGGTATTCTCTTGAGGTCTTGGCACTCATTCGCCACGTTTCATCTGTAGCTTCGAGGATCTCCTCCGGGAGACACAGATAGACAATACAAGAGCTGATCTCACGTACAGAGCGCAAGAGGCGCACCGAATGGTAGACAATCCATCAAAGTGTACACGAAATATATATATATATTTAGGAATCCTCACCTATTAACAGATAGCACAATCTAATATACGATTCCCATGATGGATTGTCTACCATAGGGTGCGCCTCTTGCGCTCTGGTCGTGAGATCAGATCATCTATTGTCTATCTGTCTGTCTAGGAGGAGATTCTCGAAGCTACCGATGAAACGTGGCAGATGAGTGCCAAGACCACAGGAGAATATCAAGTAGCCAATCATATCGCATGATAGAGTGGATCGGACTAAACCTAATCCAGTGATCGGCCCTCTTTCCTCCATTTCGTCCCACATCCCATAGCGATCCATCCTACTCTTTCACAAGGGTTAGTGATTCAGGAGAGCCGGAATCACGCTCATTCAACATACCCGATGTTTACCACTTTTCAATGATCGGCTGTCGAAGTCGTGTCTCCCCCTCGAAGCGTAAATACCGCATATTGTTGGATGCTTAAATAGCAATGGGAAGTTAGTGGATTGAGACTTTCAGATATTCATGCTTCATCAGATTGACGACATCTGGATCCAAATATATCGAAAATACTATCATCAGACGGCTTTTATCTAAAGCGTTACCCAAGCTGTCTTGAACTGAACCGCCCACCGGTTGATTTCACCCGAAAACAAAACACGCCTCAGTGCGAAACCTGCCACGGCAACGGCCTGAAAGGAATAAAATGTCCTACTTGCGGCAAGCAGGGCCGACACAAAATTGTACAGATGAATTTCCTGAGTGAGCATATCCAGGAATGTATGGTACCACGATCATTGCTCTGTGTATTCTGCTAGACATCCATCTCTTGAGTGTCGATGACAATCGTCTGAAGGACTTGTGTCAAAAAGTAGGATCGGTCGCTAATCTATATAATAATACACAAGTTATACGAAGCAATCCGATTGGTCCATATTTGCGCCATCACGTGATTCTTTCCCGG
>QQXO01000233.1:0-34955 GCA_003709845.1 Chaetothyriales sp. CBS 134916 | reverse complement strand
CACGTGAGACCTGTGTGTTAGAGGTTGTCTTGGCAGAGGGGATCTAATCCTGGTCCTCTGATTGGCTATTTCCAACAATACTCAAAGTGTTTAGTGCACTGATATCGAAAATTGTGGTTCACGTGACCAAGCTCCGTCTCGCACACAGTAGACTGCCGCTGACAGGAAGTGTGCCGTTATAGACTGACGCTCAATGGAGCTGGCAGCCTGGCGCAATGCCTGTTCAGGCAGGCGGTGAGAAGATCACATGGGAGCTAAACCGAACAAGGCAGGTCACAGGTACTCACTTTACAAAATCCACACTTTCTGTGCTGCTTATTAGAGGCCTCTAGCCAATTGATTTCGTTGTACCATATAGGTAGTACAATGAAAGCGATTGTCACTGATCAGGAAGGTCTACTGGACCGTTGTTGTGATCCAGAGTTTGCTGTTCGACGGCGACCACCAAGACTGCCAAGGCCGCAGCCTAACAAGATCACTTTACAGCTTTCAGGTTAAAAGTAATATATAATAATACACTTGTATCTCCTCAGCCAATCAGATCATTTTTCACTCATTTCCCTCTACGAAACTATGCCTAATTTGGCAATCCAAATCCTTCATTGCCGCCCCCACGACGATGATACCTTGTACAGCTGATGTCAGGGGGAAATTGGCCGATAATCGGAGGCTTGACTAGTCTGGACGCCAAGAGACATATTTTCCCCTCTATAGCTGAGTATCAGCCGCAATATACGATGCCTTAGTATACGAATCGATAACTTGCAGCTATTTCTCTTGGATAAGATGACTGGATTCATCAATCCCTGTTGTTTGCTTACGGCTGAGTGACAATTTACTGACAATGATAGGTGGTCGGTGTACAAACCCTCCACGAACATTGACGGCGACACCGAGCTCGATCTCTCCGTTTCATCCATTCTCATATCTATATAAGACCGCACGAGGTCATCCCTATATACGAAAATCAGAGCATTAATTCATCCTGACTTGATCTTTCCCCTTCTAGACTAGCCCCTATAGTCTGATTCCAACATCTTCTCTTAGAAGAGGTTCTGCAATACTACTTAGCTCTTCAATCTCCTGAGCTGCTTTTTTCTTCATAGCCACTGTCTCAGGCTGATAGATATGATAAGGACCAACCTTATCATATTGAAAACAGCTCTAAAACATGAACTCTGAGTATCCCTTCCATCTATTCCGGACTGTACTCTGTTCATAGGCTTATTAATAGTTCGCTAGAGTCTTACTGTCCCTCTCCGATACCTAAGAATAACAGAGGTTTCATCACTACAAATGATATTCTTCCAGTTCTTAAGAGTCCAGTACTGATGTTTGAGAGCAAATACTAGTTGTCTAAGCTGTTGTTCGCGATTCAAGCCAGGTTTTTGAGTTGGCTTTATATTTCGAAGACCATGCTTCTTCAAAATACTAAGCACAGTAGAAGAAGACCAGCCAAGCTCATATCCTATAAACTCACTTGATTTCTCTCTACCTGCACGGTCTTTTCTAATAGTTGATAGAATCTTCTCCTTATCTTCTATTGTCACCTCTTTTGGTCTGCTAGTACTGCGCCCTATAGTAACAAAATAAGATAGAATCCTTCTCCTATCACCTAAAGTAGCTTCAGATCCCTCCTAACCTCTTGCTTTTGCTGTATGAATCTATGCTCGAACAGTTGAATCATCAAGATTGAGTGTGCGCCTAATCTGGTTAGAGGTCATCCTAATTTGATAGAGAGCCAAGGCCTGAGTTTTTCTCAGCTTGGGAGTATCGTCGACTATGGTCAGCCACACCTTCAGGAATAGGGTGAGCTACTCGAGGATTATAAGGAATTCGAGGTCGAGCTGCTTCTCAAGCAGCAGCTGCTGCTGCAGGCCCTGAGATATCAGACATCAGAGGAGAGCTAGAGAAAGGGGATATACTTACGTGTGGTCAATGTCTTTTCAGCCATCTCTACCACAATATCTGCATACAGATACGTTTACTATAGGTGAGAATACTTCAGAGAATGCCCAATAGTGCAGCAAATGAGAAATTCAAGAATCCTGCTTGTCGCTTGGAATTGATGGAGATATAAAGTTACACTAAAATTAGCGCGGGGACTCTTTTTAGTCCACGCCTCCGTACAGTACTAAACTTAGCATCAACCAGTTCGGTCATCACGAGTTGCCAGCCTTGTTTAATTTACTAAGTTGGCGCTTGCAAGGATTCCTGGATACTCCCGTGTAAGGCCCAGGCCGGTCTAGGTAAAAGTTACGGTAGTTAGTGGCCTGCTGACTCGGAGCATCAGTACTCATCAAGCCAAAAGTGACTGCCACCCAACACCACACCCTGCAAGAGGCTTGGTATTAACACATCCCAAGTCATATGCACGCTCTCTGCCTAGTGGGCAGCAGCGAGTTGCACAGTTGTGGCATACAAATCTATTCATTCGATAATTAATTAGTCCAGAGAGATATTGTCAAGGGAGTTGTCACTCAATTGTCACTCAATTAATCCTAAACCTAATTTGGCAGTCCCGGTTTAATTTCCGATATCGCAAGAGTGCCTTAGATACACATACAGCGCTCTGCGTCCTTCTTCGAGATAAGCAATATATTCAATTTCTGCACTCATCAGATAGAGGATCATCAATCGTGATTCCCTCCTGCGCAAGCAGGTGGGGCAGAGTCCCGTGCTACGTTGCACACCTTCATACGACTCGCCACCTGATAGATATTGGTGCCAATGCATCCTTTTGAGCATTCAGGCACCATTATTCTCATAATGAACCTGCCATTGGACTTCCTTTCGAATAATCTGACCCTGACTTCCAGCGCTCTCAATCGAGTCACCGTCAGCGTATACCTGGCTCATTCCTTTTTTCGAGCCGAGTCGACCTGCAGAATCTGAGATTTCCTGGAAAATCTTGTTCTTGCGTGGGATGTCAAGTCGGGGGCCGTTATTCTGTCCGGATCTCACTGTGCTCTTGACTGAACCTAATTCATACCGGTTCCGTTGAGAGGCTTTAGAGCCGTAAGCGCTCCCGTACAACTCCATATTGATGCTGATGCCAAACCCGCTTCCAAAGCTGCGAACGAAGGCCTGGAGGTTTGGAATAGTTGCCGAAATGATCGACCAGCACAGATAGATTTGCTGAACTATCAAGATAGGTTCTTGGGCCAGACCAGGGTCGGAGGAGTGGGTGTATTTGCGAACGTAGTGCATCCGTAGAACTGAAAGGCCGATCAGGCTAGCATGTGTTTTAGTCCTGGGGAAAGGACAGGACTCAAAGATACTCACGGCAATCTGAAAAGGAATGCTAGAATGACTTGAAACTTCATGTATGGAGCCAGCCGAACAGGCATGACGATTAGAATGGTGAGGAGGACGAGGGTTCCCTCGATTACAACGTCAACAGCGGTGATGATTTTCCATCTCAATAGCTGTTGTGGACACTGCGAGAATTCTTGAGCACATATCATGTTGGCCGCTGAACAATCGACAGAGAGGCCGATGGCTGATGCGACTCCCCAAATCACCATTATGGCGAGTATACTCTTGCATATCCAACGATACAGTCTCGGCTTGCCATGGCCCTGCCATTTCGGACCATCCAGGTTGAACAATCTCATCATGAGGAACAACGTTGAGCATTTGGCTAGACTGGCTGCTGCAATGTATAGGATCTGGCCCACAAATACGGTCTAGGTGTACTGTCAATGTCCTCCCTATGCAGACAGGTCCGGTGCAAGACATACTCTACTTGATCTTGAGATGTCCTCGTGGGATAGCAGGGCAAGAGTCCGACCCGCTCCCGCTTTCAGGCCAACCATTATTGCAACCATCTCACCAAGATGAGAAATCTAGCCCGTCACGTTAGCGATCTGTTTGTCATTGATCAAAGAACAGCTCACGGTAGCTGCGACAATGAGATAGTCATCCACACCATGGGTCTTCCGCCGTATGTATGCCCGAGTTAAGATCGTGATTGTAATATAGACGAAGCACAATATGGTCACAATCCATATTGAACCTGCGTGGTCATTGGGTGTGAGAGGCGAAAAGCGGTGTCCCTCTGAAGTCGTAGCCATGAATGACAGATATACACAAAAAGTGTTTTCTCACTCACGAAGAGGAGGGCATATCTCTAAAGATGGGGAGATCAACATTGTGCTGCATGAAAATTGATGATTGTCTGACCAAAAGTTCCGTCACGTTGCTTCGTCATGAGCCATATACATCATCTGAGCGTGATAAGGCGTTGAAACTAGTGGCTGTCAAATCTACCGACCGTTAAATTTTCGTTTTGTGATGCATCAGTATCATGAAACTCAGCCCCGCATACACTTCCACGACCGAGGCGGCGCCGATTGTGAATTATCAACTTGGCGAGGATCTGTTTAAAAAAAAGCACAGCCAAGGGCCTGGAAGGATGCGTCAGTCCAGCTTCTCGCTTGCGAGAGGGGTTCACGCGCATCTTGGATCATTGACCCCCCACAACTTGGCCGATGCAACGAATAGGCAAGATGCAGGGCAACGAAACAGCAACTACCATAGTAAGGCTAGCTGAGTAATTCCCTCTCCCACTGGCATATCCAAACATGCGCGCGGAGGAAATACTATGTTCTTAATTGCCTGATCACTAAAGTGTGCTCAATTAATTAGCTGCTCAATGATGAACGTGTTGGAAATGCCGACAAAAGAAGAAAACAAATCAATAATCTTCAGTTTTTGGTCGAGATCTGCGGTACCTCAGATGCATCTTTTGGGGGGGTGGGGTTATCTGAATGTTTTTAGTTGCATACTGGCGCATGAGATCCTTACCAATGAAGGGTTATCCGGATATCGGTATTAACTACTAACTCCACCTACTACGTACCCGCCCACCAGCCTACTCGCCCACTTTTCTCCCTGCAGCCATTCCAACAATTCTCATTCTAATCATATCGAATCGCTTGCAGATTACTTGCAATTACAAGAAATAGGTCCTCCGAGCCTGCACTATCTACTCCTGGCGCCTGTGCAGGTATAGCAGCTACAGCTTGCTCACAATTATCCTGAGGAGGTGTCTCAAGGGGTACAGGCCCTACCATAATATCTCTCAACCCGATGAACACCTTGTTTGGATTAACAGCCTCCTTCTTCTTCTTCTTAGCCTTCAGCTTCTCTATTGTACGCTGGTAGACTCTGAGTTAGTGTTTAGTAGCTGCATACTCGATATTTGCCCGTTCCAAGGCCTTGCTTGATTTGGATATAACTAGTCAGATATCTCGACTGATAGTTATAGTATAACCAAGAGTATAGAGGGCATTCTGGAGATCCCGAGGACCTTTAGGTGTCTTTGTAGGATCCTATAGCTAGGTATAGGGTTTCCTAGCTTGCTGTGGAGGTATCTGAGGCTGTTGAGGAGGTGATTAAATAACCTAAGATAAGAAGAGGACTCTTTCGGGGTTATAGGGTTCAATTCCTATAGCTTTGAACCCTGCAGCGCAATTTGTAGGTTTAATAGCGTGTTCTTAAGCCTGCTTATATTATAGCAGAAAGATAGCCTTCTTCTGAGTCTCGAAATCATTGAATTGATTCTTAAATACAACTAGAGTACGAAATACTCGCTTAAGAGGTGAAAAGACTATAATGTTAAGTAGCTGGAGAGTATAAGATATATATAGGAGCAGATAATAGCACCAGATATAATTGAGATAGGCCAGGTTCATAAACTCGCTGGAAATATATGAATTATGACCATTAAGTAGAAGGAGACGCCACTGTCCTGGACAAAGCTTATAAGCTGTCTGTGGGATAAAAACCTCTTCCAACCACCTGGTACTAATCTTGTTTGTTATGAATATAGCTTTACTTAAACAATAAAGCTAATCCGGGGTCTAGGAAGGGATAAACCACTGGTTTTGAACGTGCTTTGCCTTGAAGATAAGCAGAGGGGTGAGGGATTAACTAAATAGATTAATAGCTTTAATTATAGTACACTATTCGCGTTTATTTGTTATCTTAACAATAGATGAATTAGTAGAAGATGTCCTAACTACTGATTAGTTTGAGCAGGGTCTAAGAGCTGTCCCTATCTCATCTATATTCCAATAGTTATCCACAGTGATCTGATAGCGCTTAATAATAACTAGTAGGTCCTTGAACCAGGTGTTAATTATATCTCTTTGGAGCTATTGTGTATACTTACAGTTAATTACATATCCTAGCTTTGTTTTGACGCGTAGATTGTGTTGTAGGAAGTGTGGTACCCAGTTCTTGCCGAGGCTATCTAGACAGCCATTAACTCGCAAGATAAGAGAGGCTATTTCTCGGATTTGCGCGTGGTTTAGTGCCTGTACTATAGCTTCTAGATCAAGACACCACTGTGTGAGCATCTCCTCTTGTTTAGGAGGTAAGGTCTGCTGTGTAGCGCGTGCAATTTGTCGAGTTGGCCTGCCATTGAGTCAATCGCGAAGAGTACTTCGAGGGAGAGAGTAGAAGGCTGCAGCTTTACGGGTAGACGAGAAACGGCCATTTCTGAGGTCCTGGAGGGCCAATTGTATTGTAGTTTCATCCGATATCCTATAGAATAAGTCAGTGTGGAATAATCGCGATCTGAAAGTGAAGGTAAGAAAGTCGGAAAGTGGGCGAGTAGGCTGGTGGGCGGGTACGTAGTAGGTGGAGTTATCCCCAAAGTGGCCTAGGAGCTAAACATCTCGTGCCTGCTTGTTTCGTTGGACATCGGAATGAGACGTGCAGGAAACTTGCTTTTCCTCAGGCGGGGGTACCTGTCCCGTATTCCGTAGGGAGCTTTGTTACAGTGCGCTCTGTTTGTTGCTTCTGTTGCCTGTGGCTTGGGCTTCGGCTGGGGCCATCCCACTCGGATAGCGTAGCCAGGGAAACGTTCTCGCTTGATTCTGGCAACATGGCGACCTATTCCAGATGGAGTGAGTGGGATCCCAGCGTGTATTCCACGTTTTTCTCACATCTTCCTCTGTAGAGCCTTCCATACTGTGTAACATCTTCCTGCTACCTCGTCAGTTGCACCACCCAAAATGACCGACTACAAAGATCATTCCTTCGCGTCACAAGAGATTCCTGTCGATGGCGATAATGTCGACTTGTCGGAGGAGAAGAAGGGGACTGCAGATGACCAGAAAGACATGTACCGTATGGGCAAGGCCCAAGAGATGAGGCGCAATTTCAGATTTATCTCCATTCTGGGATTCACGATGTTGGTGATGTGCAGCTGGGAGACAATGCTGGGGTATGTTTATTTAGTGAACATGCAAGGTGCTGGACTGACAAATTTTTGAGTACCTCCATCATTGGATTAGTCAATGGTGGGACTGCCGGCCTTATCTGGATGTTCCTTGTTTCTTGGATTGGCTTCATCTGTGTCAACACGTCTATGGCCGAGATGGCCAGTATGGCCCCAACCAGCGGTGGACAGTACCACTGGGTCTCTGAGTTTGCTCCCCGCAAACATCAGAAATTTCTCAGCTTCGTTGTGGGCTGGCTCTGTGTGTTAGGATGGCAGACAGGTGCTGCCAACACAGCTTTCCTAGCCGGTACTCAAATCCAGGGTCTAGCAATTCTCAACTATCCAAACTATGTGCCTCAGAAGTGGCATGGTACACTTCTCACTTTCGGCGTGGCCTCTTTCTCAGTCTTTTTCAACACATTCCTTGTCAGGAAGCTGCCTCTTGTTGAGGGCATTGTTCTCATTATTCACATTTTTGGCTTCTTCGCCGTCTTGATTACTCTATGGGTGCTCGGACCTGTCAGGAAGGCATCTGAAGTCTTTACCACGTTCAACAACTATGGCGGTTGGAGCAGCGATGGAATTTCAGCGCTTGTGGGCATTTTGGCCGTCATGATACCACTTCTGGGCGCCGATGGTGCTGTGCATATGTCTGAAGAACTGCGAGACGCCTCAAAAGTCCTCCCAAAAGCGATGATCTTAACCACTCTTGTCAATGGTGCTATGGGATGGGTCATCGTCATCACCTTTTGCATGGTTCTAGGCAACCTCGACAACGTTATTGATTCACTGATCGGTCAGCCGTACATTCAGGTCTTTTACGACGTCACTCAAAGTTATGCGGGCGCATCAGTGCTTTCAGCCCTGGTCATTGTTATGGCCATGTTCTGCAACCTGTCAATTACCGCAACAGCATCCCGACAGCTGTTCGCTTTTGCGCGAGACCAGGGCGTGCCATTTGCGAAATGGTTTGCCTACATCCCTCCTGGATGGGAAGTGCCCATGAACTCAATTTTGGTATCCTTCGTGGTCTCTTGCCTGCTCGCCATCATCAACATTGGCAGCACTATCGCACTGAATACCATCACCTCTCTCTCTCTCTCGGCTATTCTTTCATCCTACATTGTCTCGATTGGCCTTGTTTTCTGGCGACGCCTCACCCACCGACCACTCTTGCCAGCCAAGTTTATCCTCAGCCGGCCGGTCGGTCTAGCGTTGAATGCTTTCTCGTTAGCCTTCCTGGTACTTGTATTTGTCTTCTCTTTCTTTCCTGGAAATCCGAATCCCGCGGCGCCGCAAATGAACTGGGCAATTTTGATTTATGGGGTTGTCATGATCTTTGCGCTCCTTCACTACATAATTTCGGCAAGGCACGTTTATGATGGACCTGTGGAATATGTCAGGAAGCTTGACGACCTGAATTAACTAGAGCAGCTACAGCCCCGTTTGGTTGGAAAGCAAAGCGGCTTTCTTGCTAATCAGCACTTGATACACTGCAAGACTTGACTCTGCGACTAGATGAGATGTACAAGTTTACCACAGACACCTCAACTTCGCTACATAGCCGAAAGGATCCACCCATTCTTAATACTCTAGAGTAGGCCTGAAATGTGACCACAGGTCTTCGAGCCAATAATGCTTGGTTTGTTGAGTATGCATCTGGCTCTCATGTCTAACTTTGTGGTCGGAGGGCTTTTCCGATCGGAAGGGTCCACCAGAGCCACTAACTAGCGCTAGTTGTTAGTGTGAGCTTGGCCACACTGAGTCTGAAGCAATGTTCCTCTTGTGCATCTCGGGGCACTCTTGAAGTGTTCAAATGGCAAAGGGTGGAGATGGTCATAATAAGCGGCGAAAGATCAGCCATGATCGACTATTGCCTTCGGGCAATATCAGAGGCTCATTTGAACTTCACAACCTGCTACGATTCAAGCAGCATGCCGGTCCTGAAGTCAAAGCCGGCATTGACGAGTTTAAGAATTTCTGCGCCGAAATTGCAGTGAATGCGAACTCGTGTGAACGAGATATCCAGCTCAAAGTCCTCAAGCAGTACTGCGACGAGCAGTCATCTGGTCGTGGTGAAGAACGGGACTTTTCCGATCTATTTTGTACCTGGGCGCTCGCCGCACAAAACAACGACGATGGGGTTTTTGGCGCTGTCCCTGTTGCTCTCACTCAATTCTTCCGGACTATCTCATCAGAGCTCGACTTCCGGGAGTTTGGTCTCTCACTTTGTCAGACACTGCTTAAGCGCGACCAACTGCAGCTAGTCGAGCGCGGGCTTTCAGCACCAAAGTCCAAAGCCTTTCTAGCCATATCGTGCATTAAGCTGCTTAGCGAGATTGTCAATTTTGATGGCGGAGCTATGGTCGGTGTTGTATTTTCCAGGCGAGACTTCATCTTCAAGCGATTCGACACTCTGCTGGAGCCATCGTCGCGAACGCATGATCATGAGCACCAGAGGAGATCCATTCGAAGCCATGCATTGAAGCTCTTATTGGTCCTTCTGAAGTACCTTGATGCTGAGTCGATGGAGGAAATGATTTCACAAGCAAGGATGTTGCATGCTTGTGTCAAAGGACTGCCCTCAGACAGCCCAGCTCTTGTCGGAGACGTCCTTACCGCGTTCAGAAGATCTATTGTTGACGCAGAGCTGTCTCGCGATAGCAAAAAGAAGTTTTTGAACTCCAGCCATCTTGGCCTACTTGCTCAGTTGTACGACTATGACGAGGCCCAGTCGTCGCATCACGAGACGGATGCGAGCAGACCAGTCCGCGAGACGATCCATGAGTTTCTCATCTATGCATGCACATCCCGTAATGGGATATCCATTCAACAGACAGGGTGGTATCCAAGAGAGTTCAATGCTGAACGTCTATCTACGACTAATAGCGAAGCTATCGATCTTGGACTTGAATCACCCTACTACTCAGACGATTACACCAACAGTGTCCCTGTCAAGAACTCGATTCTTGCTGCATTCCTACAGAAGCTCGATACAAGTAAGGATACTCTACAAGCTGAGCTCATAGTCCGCATATTTGAGCATGTACCCGAGCTTGTAGCTGATTACTTCTGTAAAAAGTCGAAGCCGCTGGGTGCACCAAATGATGATGCAGAGTGGCGAGGACAGTTTGCCTTCCTCTTTTCGATCATCAATCTACCAGTGCCGAGCGACTGTGGGTGGCATGGAACTCTGCCTTCGACACCCCCACCGCTGTCAGTGGTCATGGAGAGCATCGTTCCGAGACAGCTGGACAGAGCCACCCTTAATCAATGTCTCAAGTCAGAGGATGATGTGGTTGTCATCTCGGCTGCCAAGATCTTGATTGCGATAGAGAACAAGCTGGGAAGGGTTCTAGGCGTGTTCAAAGATGGTAACTCTGACCTATGGAAGCAAGGCGCTCGCATGCTGAGGGAAACGGTAGCCATGAGGCATCCAAACTTTTCCGAGATCGGGGCAGCTGTGCAACGAGCAGATGATGTTCATGTTCGAGAAGCTTTGTTTCAATACATGGCAAGATCCAGTGACGGTTCAATAGCCTACGATGTTGGGCCTGCTGTACAACGTACCCTTGCGACGTTAGGAGACAACGAACCTCCTGAGGACGTGCGGGCTAGCCTAACCCGCCAACTAGCGAGTCTAATGAAACTTGCAGGCACGGCAAAAAGCACCAAGTGGGCATCTTTTGTCCATCTACTCGCCTACGCGGCGACACATGATGACCTCAAAGCTTCGGCAAGAGACCATCTCATGCCTAAGCTGCTTGAGAAGGCAGTTCTGCATGAAGAAAACGCGTTCTGGGCTCTCATTACGGCGCTTGGAACCTCTGGCATAGACTTGACCACGATTATCCAAAGTCTGGACAACTGTATAACTCGTGTCACCAAGCAGCCAGTCAAGTACTTTGACATTTCGAACGGCGATGTAAGCCTCGTGGCTTGCTGTTTGTCTGAGCAATGGAACTATATCACAGATGCCGAAGGGTCTCTTGCAGTCGGCCTTTTCGCAGCGGATTTTTTCGCCTGTCTCGAAGTCATCGGTGAGCCAACCGCCATTCTCAACAATCTCCGGCACGTCTTCTCCTGCAGCCCTCGGATCATGGAACGTATCGAGAAGTGGAAACAGAACGCTCCCGAGATCCTCATTTCCACACCCGCGACGGCCTCTTCTGTATCGATTCCTGCTCCCAAGCCAACGCGCCGCTCCACGGCTGCAGAAGCACTCGACCTCTCTACCATCTTCCACCCAGTCCAACCCATTCCTGCCTCGCTCTCGAAGCTGACCACTTGGTCTACCAACCCAGACTTTGAAAACGACCTGCAAAATCTGCAAACCTCTCGCCTTGCCTCTCTCCTCCGACTCCTTTCCTCACCCACAAACGAATTCCGACTGAGCGCGCACGCTACACTGGCCAAAATCACGCACGTGGTCTCACTACCAACATGCACCTACAGCGAACGCGCATCGCTGCATCTCTTGCTGGGCGAAGTCTGTGAAACCTTTCACTCCTTCACACTAGCCACTCCAAATACGCCACTACCGACTATCGTCCCCAGCCTGGCCATCTTCCTCCTTTCCGCCATCACCAACCCGGCCGACATGATGTACAGCACAGCCAACCGCTTCCTCCTTCGCTCACCTACATGGACGCCGCTCACGCGACTGCTGCTGCACTGGACGACGGTCACACTCCTGCGTGAACCGGACTCGGACGATCCGACGGCTCCATTTGTCGGCGTGAACAAGTGGCTAGACATGCTCGTTTCGGGGCTGCGCACGGAGCGGGACATGGACCTGTACCGCAAGTCGGGCGTGTTTGAGCGAGTGTGCAGCCTGTACCTTGCACCGAGCACGAGGCGAGAAACGCGAGTCAAGATCCTGGGCCTGGTGAATGCTGGTGCTACCGTCGCGGATGGCGAGGGCGGGCTGAGTAGTAAAGGGGCGGATACATTGATTACCAGAGTGGGGATTCGTGCGTGGTTGGCCGTTGTGAAGACACGGGAGGCAGTGGAGAAGCATGATCTGGGAAGGCGAGTGGCCGAGCAGGTGGAGAGGGTGCTGGAGGCGAGCAAGGGGAGCGAGTACATTGACGCTTGGGAGAGACGAAGGGCAGGATTGGGGGCCGGTGGTGCAGAGGAGAAGGATGTGCAAACAAGCAAGTGATAGGGAAGCAGAGTGGCCTGGTTGAAACAGGAAGACAAAACCGTGCTGTTTTTGCCGATAAAAAGTAAGCGTACTAGAACAGCTCAAGGTGACTCTACCTAGACATCTGGCTGGGCTAAGCTGGTTTGCTGGCTGGGCTCTCTGGCTCTGGCTCTGGTTGTCTCTGGACCTGGCTCTGACTCAGCCTCCAGCTATATTCCACTCTCACCCCACAGACAGAACAAAGCAGGGAACTGGGCTGAATTGAAGCTGGACCAGCTGCTGGCCACGTCAACCGGATTTGGCATATTGCGACTCTGCTGCAGCCCTCTATTATGATCAAAAGTTCCAACGAAAATTAACTGCATCAGCTTCTTCCGACTTTTATTGTTTCCGGTTTCGAGCAAAGGATCAAAAGGGCCATGGGGCCAGCGGGAGATTGCAGAAAGCCAGCCGCCCCAACGTATTCACGCACGCACACGCATGCACACACGCATGCATGCACACACGCACTCACGCACTCACTCACTCACTCACTCACACAAGCACTTGCATCCTTGCTACCGTCCCAAAAAAGGCCCCATTCAACCCGCAGAGTTTGTTGTGTGTCACCCTATGCCCCCCTCTGCAGTTGTTGGCCGACAACACAACGCCAGGACACTCGACTCCACGCGAAAGCAAGTACAAGCAGCATTCTTCGCTTGTGTTTCGTACGCTCTTTGCTTATTTTATTTTTCAGTCCTACAACCAGCACCGCCACCTGGTTTCTCTCTCTTCCTCTTCTTCTTCTTCTCTCCCTGTCACATCACCACACACCTCGAGCAACAGCCCGCGCTCTCTTGGCTGTTGTCCATCTCTAGCTTGTGGCCTGGGGCTTGACTGCCGAGTGGGGGCGCGCCGCCGCCATAGCCGCTCATCTCGCGGTTATACCTCCTGATCTCGCGGACAAGATCGTAGAAGGCGTTATCCACATTGATCCGATTCTTGGCACTGGTCTCAATGAACTTGCAATTGAACTGTCTGGCCAACGCTTGTCCTTCATCGCGGCTCACTACCCTGTCGCTCTCCAGATCGCACTTGTTACCCACCAGGATGATGGGAAAATAGTCTTTGTCTTTGACACGAAGTATCTGCTGCTGAAAGGTCTGTATTTCCTCAAAGGACTGCCGCGAGGTTATGGAGTAGACGAGCAGGAATCCTTCGCCAGTGCGCATGTACTGTTCGCGCATGGCCGAATACTCTTCTTGGCCGGCGGTGTCGAGGACGTCAAGAAGGGCGACTTCGTCGTCGATCAGGCATTGCTTGCGGTAGGAATCTGCCGCGCGGGCTATCAGCGCTGCATCATCAAAGGGGCTCCAAGGGGGAGCGTGTACCTTCAATTGTAGGATCGTACTCGTCCACAAAGTGAGACTGGATCAGCTGGATCGTCAAGCACGATTTTCCCACGCCACCACCACCAACAACCACCAATTTGTACTCTCGCAGGAACTGCATCGACGATTCCAGTCAGCAGGTGCCCCTTCGTCCGTGTCCGGGAGCGCGCTGGGACTGCAGCACGTAGGGTGCGACCAACCTTTGAAGCCATCGTGAAGAGCGGCCTGTGGAGAGCGAGCGAGAGATAGGGAGAGCCGGGGGCGAGCGGTGGGGAGGAAGGGGAAGCGCCGAGCGGCCGACGGCGGCCCTCGATAGGGGATCAAACGACAGTCACCGGCCTGCCGAATCAAAGGGGACAGGGCGGGGTTGCAGATGGAGATGGAGATGGAGATGGAGATGGAGATGGAGATGGAGATGGAGATGGAGATGGAGATGGAGATGGAGATGGAAATGGAAACAGAGATGGATGTACACGGTCGCGAACAGATGGCACGCAGTCTCTGCAACGAGTCGCAGCGGCAGCAGACTTGACTCGGAACACACCGCAGGTAAGCAGTTAACTCTCCATCTCTCTAGTTAACTAATAGTTGACTCCGTTGACCAGTCCCCACCCCAAAGAGCGCCGGTTGCAAAGAGTTGCAGCACCAGCGGCCAAGCGAACAGGGGACCAGGTATTAGCCAAATAGGGCTTGGCAGGAGCCTCCACGCCCGCGGATGAGCCCAAAACTCCGAGTGGTCCTACCACCGGCGCCAACTAAACTTGGGCCCGACAAATTAGCCAACGGCGACGGTAAGGGGGGCGCTCCAGGGGGCGCTCTCTCTCATGATCGCCCATCACAATTAGCATCACCACCAGCGTTGCTCGCCTCGACTCGCGCCGTCATTGTGCATCGGCCATGCAGCTGCTTGCTTCTTTCACAGCAATAATACTGGTAATATCACTGCTCCCCATGTCCCCAAGAGTCGTAGTGCTGGTGTGATATGGTACAGTAATACTCGCACTCTATCTCTCTCGGGTGGCTGGATCCCGCAAGTGGGACTGGATGCGTCTGTCTGGTGGCTCTGCGCCTCGCCTCCTGTGCACTCCCTATTCAATCCCCCCCTTCCCACGCATGCCAATGCCACATGCGAAGCGTAACTTAGTTAATATTATTACTGAGCTTGGGCTTCAGGGCGGCCCCCCCCCCACCCGGCACTGCAGGCAGATGGGAAGGACCAACCCCGAAGCCGCGTTTCCTGTTTCCACTGGTCACCATCAGCGCCTGCTATTCGCCAAGAATAGCGTTAACTTACCCCCTTTTTCGAACATTCCACGGTGGGGAGCGCCGCTGCCAAAGTCATCCTGCGATCTGCACGAGGCAAGATCTTGCCGCTAGACCAACCCCCGTCCTGAGTAATCGGAAGGCCAATGTCGTCAGCCTTGACTCAAAGGCACCGCGGCTGGAGACATAGTTGAATAATCCATTGGCCTGTGCCATGTGCTGTGGCGTCGATAGCCGAACGCGCCCATGCATGCCTCACTCGTGTCCATCTCCAGATCTGGTATTCTTGGGCCTGCTCTTGGACGCCTATTCCATGGCATACGCAGTTTGCCGCGCCGGCACTGCCAAAGACCTGTACGGATCAAAAAAAGGCGAGGAGAGCTTCACTTCTAGGTCTGCTGAATCAATAAAAGGAGCTCTAACAGGAGGCGTTCTATTTGGACACTTCATCTTGGCTGTGACTTCCTCCCGCCGGTTGCAGCACATGCGCCCTTCCGCTTTCCCATCCCTTACTCGTCCCCTTTGAGCTTGCTCTCAATATCCTCCACCTCCTCGGCTTCCTTGACTTCAATCAGCCTCTGCACCTCGGCCTGCTGCCGTACCACCTCAACTGCGCCTGCATAGCTCATCCGCATGTTCGGGTTACAGTTGACTGGCAAGTAATACAGCATCACATATGGCACCGACAGCCTTCCCGAAGGCAGCGTGAGGGGATAGGAGAGGAGTACGAACCGAGGCGAGGAGTCTGGGAGCTCGTCGGAGATGTCGGTCAACGAGTCGTAGGTTTTGTCTGACGACAGTCGGATTTCTTGCGATTTGATGTCGATTTGCACTGTTGCAATGTCTTGGTCAGTGAGGATGATTCTAGTCCCGCCAATGTAGTGACCCTACGGATCTTGGCTTGCGGCTTGGAAGCTCGAGAGGTTCCTAGTCGGAACTTGCGAAGCGTGTCCTTTGTCTCCTGAGAGAAGACATAGAGACTTTGAGACTAGTGAGCAAGCAATTAGTGTTGGCATTCCGTGACCCAGGTGGACAAATTCTCTTGTTGTGGTGGACGACAGCTTGGTTGACTTAGGAATGAAACAACCTACCATTGTCGCAGCTGTGGTCAAGGTTCTTAGTACTGTATCAACTGGAAAAGTGTGGTAAAATATTTTCTGGGTCTCGCTAGTCACAATCGGTTCGTTGAATTCCCTACGATCGCTTGGATATATTTTGAAAAGGATACGGTAGATTGATCGGCCTCGAAGTTCATTCGCTACGACGGTCTGGCTGAGTTGGTTTTGGTAGCAACACAGGAGGCGTTCTCGAATTCAACAGATCACAATTGAAAAGGACAGCTTAGATCCAACGATGTTAGCAACTAGGGTTCATGGATTATCCAGTTTGCCTTGCCCAGGCGACCATTTGTGTGGGCAGCGGTACAGTACTGGGGGGGACAACCTTGTTAGTGACATTTTGCTGAACTTTAGCTCTACTTATTAGTCGCTCCCCAATCCGAAATTGGGAGCACTTAATTAGGTTATTCCTGGAGTAATATGGTATACTCCAACATAAAGTAATACCATAGCACCAGCCACCTGTCACGCAATCAACCTTTTTTCAACTCTCCTCCACGCACTTGCCTCAGCTGTCGGTATGCACTGACAAAAAAACCTTTCTCCTGTCCCTTCCCAAATGTGCTCCGGTCTCTCCGGTCTCTCTCGACACCTGCTCCGATCTCTGCCCACACTCACTCATCGTGGGACCGCGGCTGTGAAAAGTGCAATGACACCGCCATCTGCTTCTCTTCCCATCCACACCAAACAGCAGCCCTTCTCAGGCTTGCGGCAGATACACACTGCAGGATGCATAATAATAGGCGATGAAGGTACATAACACTACACCTTCCTCTTTTTTATTACCCACCAATACAAAAGAAACACATTCATCAATCTCATCATCAGTCTTCTCGTTGGTTTTATTTTTACAATTGCAGTTCTCGGGGGCAAGACAGTCGACACGAACAGCGCGTTCATGGCCAAATTCTGCTTCTCTCTCGGCATGTCCATGAAGCGCGTCGAAGTCATCGCTGACGATGAGGACGAAATCATCGAGGCGGCCACCCGCATGTCGCGCAACTACGACTTTGTCGTCTCCTCCGGCGGCATTGGCCCCACACACGACGACATCACCTACCAATCGATAGCCAAAGCCTTTAACCTGCCACTGAAGCTGCACGAGCCGACCGTTGAGAAGATGCGACGCTTGAGTAGACCCCACCACTCGCAGCTCGATTTCGACTGGGACACCCCGAGCCCGGCGCTGACAGCTAAACTGCGGATGGCGCAGCTGCCCTGGGACGAGACCAAGCCGGACGAGGAGCAGGTCGTCTATGTTAGCCCTGACTTGTGGGTGCCCATCAGCGTCGTCAATGGTAATGTGCACATCCTGCCTGGCGTGCCGCGCCTGTTCGAGGCCCTGCTTACTGGATTGCGGCCCACGTTGCTACCCCGATTGGCTGATCCCGAGGGTAAGGGACTGTATAGAGTTCTATTCAGCACTCCTCTGGCCGAGAGTGCCGTAGCACCCTATCTCACCGACCTGGCTGTCAAGGTCGAACCCAGAGGTATCAAGGTCGGCAGTTATCCAAGGTGGGGCAAGAGGAAGAACATTGTTACCCTCGTCGGTAAGGACAGGGAGTACATGGATTCATTAGAAGATGAGGTCGCCAAGGGTGTACAGGGCAACAGGGTACAGAACGAGGGCGAGGATGACACGGACGGCGAACCCGACGCCGATGACCAAGACAATGCAAAAAAAAACAAGCTTCTGTAGATACCAAAAGGCCTTACTCAGCCTCTTGTTGGCCATTTGCATCTCCCTCCATCTCAGCTAGTATAAAATTGTACTTACTGTACGAAAGTCGTGGCCGGAGCAATGTTAGCCCGGTTTCCGGGGTCTTTGCGCCATGACAATTCAGCGCCATGTTATATTTGCAAAGCTGCAAAAATGCTCTGAAATTCGTGGTTAGAATTCCACCTCCATTTCCACGACTTTAGTACATCAAGGTCGCGTAGTGTAGTGGTTATCACTTCGGATTTTGATCATTCCTATGCATGGTAAAAATTCCGACAACCCCTGTTCGAATCTGGGCGTGACCTGTTATGTAATTTTTGATTTTTTTTTTTTTTTAACTTTTTCCCTACAATTCTAATTGCTAGGAAGCGGGAGACAATAATATGTAGAAGGCTACCAGCTGATTCTTGTTCAGAGTGCTGGGCTCTGTAAGATGACAAACGCCATCCTGCTCAGATCTGTTGGATGATGTGCCCGCAAAATCTAGGCAGTCTGAGTCCTCAGGATGGTGGGGGCCTCAAGCTCGAGCAGTCAGTTTGACCCTATGACCCTTTGATCTCCTTTCAGTCTTAAAAGGGATCCAGAATTTCTGGATCAAATAGAATTGAATAGATCAAGATATTTAGTGTATCCCGATTAGAGAGTACCCACTGTTTATCTGTGGTCGAATGACCAGGAGCTTATGCCTGCTAGATCGATACCGCGTCGTGTCGATTACTGATGGTGCGAAGTGTGAGCGATGTCGAGACTTGTGGTCAATCGCGTGATCGATGGCGGCGCGGCATAAACAGCTCCCATCGACCTGAACACCCTAGTTGAGTTCAAGAAAGAAAAACGCCAGCCAACCAAGTCGTTGACATACAAGTCATCACATCGTAGATCGCTGTAAAATAATGAAACTTTCGCTTTGACCCACGGGCTCGTGCTAGCTAGCAGAGGCAGACGTAGTATCTGCGCCTGGCCGGGGCTTGCCTTCAGCCCGCTCTGATGGTTTCGAGTCTGTGCCCGCACTAGATGTCTCAGGTTCAATGGCGATTGTGAGCTCAGGTTTCTTCAAACACAATGAACATATGTGATGGTGGCAGTTTGGACACTCGACAGCCCCGAGTTCGAACTCTGTTCGACACTCATGACAGGCGCACTGTGACTCGGCGCCTGTCTGACCAGTTCCTTCGCCCACGTAGCCCGGCTCCTGCTTGTCTTGCGGCACGACCTCTCCCTTCCCTTTCTTTTTCGGTGGATAGCGAATGCAATCCGGACAGCGCTTGTGATGGCAGCTGATGCAGATCTTTACGCTGCCATATACCGTCTGACAATGGTGGCATGTGTACTTGACTCGCATTCTGATATTCTTCTGTACTCGTTCCTGTGGCACGTCTCGCACTCCCCTGTAGTCAGAAATTGTGATGGGCACATCCCTATCATCTTGGTCGAAGAGATAGTCGTATTTCTCTAAAGCAGCTTTGATTTTTTGCAGGCGAGCATCAGCTTCCACATTGGATGGCGGTTTGTCCGAGCCTGGTTCCATTATTCTGCTAGACGGCTGTGGTGCAGGTGTAGAGTCACTGTGTCGATTAGCGGCGTGGCAGTCCATGACATGGTTTCTACTTACTCGGCAGGAGTCCGTTGGGAGGCCGCTCGTGTGGCCGATGCCAAATCCCCAGGAGCAACAAGAGGTGCCGAGGTCGAGGCCCGTTGTCCTGATGTGGATGCATCTTTGTCTTTGAACACTGTTTTGATTCTACCGAATACTTGTCGGAATCCTTTCCTTTCCTTCTCCCCCTTGCCTGATTGCGGCAGTGGATTCATGTCTTCCGCAAGGCTATGTCATCAGAAGTTGAATATCCAATTGCGCATGACCTCCTAACAGAATGGCATATCGATGTTAGAATGCAGGCAATCCGAGAGTCTTGAGATTCCGACGGAGTGGTTCTAGCGTGCCGCAAAAACCTTTTAAGTGGGGAGACTGCCTCCGATGCAGTGGACTCGAATCTGACTTGTTAGGACGGTGCCGCTCAGCAGTACTGTCCCACGCCGCTGAAACACACAGCCCACCTGTGGTTTCAGCTTGCACAGTCGGGCTTGGTAAATTTCGTAGAATTGTCAGAGGCCGAAGCAGGACATCGGTCCTGTTGGCCGGGCTTTCACCAGTTATAGAAAGAATAAAAGAGCAACAACTTGTCGCAGGCGAAGCGATGTAAGGGCTAGCATTCAACTCGGGCCGTAAGAGGGGCGAATGGGCGACTGTGCGATTAAGGTTAGCGGATCGCTAGTCCACAAACGCCGCTGCCGCTGTCCAAGGACGTTCCTGGTAATAATACTTGGGAGGCCCCGAAACAGAGCGTTGCACGAAATCCATCCCAGGCATCCAAGCCAATCTGGGTTTTGCAGCTCCCTTTTTTCTGGTCTAGGTTTCGAGAGTAGCACCCAACCAGCATCCTCTACCCGTCCTAGCTCCGGCTCATGCGGGCGGTCTGTTCACTAGTACACGTCAGAAATCGATGCCGTCCAGCGTCTTGGCGACAGTTGAGCAGTGGTTCCAATAGAAAGGCTGACAGCTCGCACCAAAAATCTCCTCCCACATGGCACTTGACCCGACCGGGGCAAGCTGTGCTCCGAACCCACCGTACCGTTCTCTCGGTCAGCTGCTCCTCAGTGGGGCGTTTCCGTGCACCCGCGGATCTGCTGCTGCTACTGTAGGGTGCTTTGCAGCACACACTGTTTTGTTGCCTATCAACAGCTAACCATGGTGCCCACAGGAGCCTGCCGGTATTCCGCTTTCCGGGGGTCCTGGTCGTGGCCCTGTAGTTCGGACCGGGTCGTGCAGTGAAGTAGCCCTCGTAGTGGAGGAGTTAGGTAGTGCAGAGCTAAACATCATTCCACCTCCGGAACATCTTGCCCTACTCTGCATGGTAGCTTCCCGTAGGGGCCTAGAGGTTGCACTTTGTGGCTGATCGTAATGTCGCTTAATTCTGGGTCTGCCTCCACAAATGCACCTCGGCGGCACGCTAGACACATCCGCGGTGCTGACTGGGACTTTTCTTTCGGTACCATGTTGCGACAGAAGAAGATCGTGCCGATCTCCCGATATCCTTGCTTCAGTACAGTACTACTCTGTGCAGTAGGGTGCAATCTCTGGAGATCTATCATAGGCGCCAGAGTTTGACAGAACGAACAGGCAGGAGGTAGCCTAGACTTGCCTGAACCGACCCGCGGATTAAAGGACAACGGCGTGCTGTGATGGTCTTTAAGAGAACTACTCGCCAGATGTGGTTCAAGAGCGATCAAACAATTCTGCGCAGAATCGCCTTTTGAGCAGGGGTGGTCAACACCGAATATCGGGCAGTCCCGGCCCTGAAGTTTAACGAGGGTTTTACCCTGGGCAAATGTGTGTTTCACAGGATGACCCAGATTCAGCGTATAATGTTCCGGCGCTAACAAGAATGGGATCTCGGTGGCTCTGAAAGCTTGTCTCATAGACTGATAGATCCACTATGATTTTCTACTTCGTCGGAATTCAAGATGACCAGTGTCCCTCGTAGGACCAGTATCCTTAGTGACTGACGCAGCTGTTGCCCTGGCCAATCGAGTCAAACGAGTCAAGAGGCAAGCAATGCCAAACTGCTTTCACATCCTTGACCGCCAGGGCAGTCCTGAAACCGAGAATCGACAGCGACTGGACACTATGCGCTGCGGTTTGCGACAACTCATAGAGCAAGGCGGCGGACTTTGCGCATCAGGTGACGGAGTGCCACAAGTGCGCCACCTAGTCTTGAGCTTCCCAATCGAGGCATAATGCGAACTTATTAGCATCAGCCTTCTTGCATGTTTTTTGGAGGCCTCCAAGTATTGAAGCTTGCCGGTACCGTGCGCGCATTCTTGCGGCGGCCTTCTTAGCTCAGGAGGCCATGCTGTGGATTAGCTTTCTCATCGTCGGAACTCTCTTCCTCGGTCTCCTCATCTTCGCTTTCCGTTTCCGCTGACTCTTCCGTCTCCTCACTTTCCTCTTCTTCCTCACTCTCCTCCAGCCAGTCATCTAGGCTCTTACCTGAGTTGCTGACAAACCCCTGCTCTCTCGAAGCTTGGGAGTGGACAACCATTTCCAGACCTTGCGCTCTGACCGCTTCATCCAATTTTTGACTAGCAGCCATCATACCAGGCTTTTGTTCCAGGTTACCAACCACTTCCGTCTCTCGAAGGGTGGCGTTTGGCTCTTTCCCAGCCTCCACCCAGTCAGGCAACTCTTCATAACCCATCAATCCGTGCAGGCCCGTCACCTCTTTCCCAAGCGCCAGTGTAGCACTGCCGAGCAGCAAGCCCTTGCGCCCTTCGGATGGGCTCGGAGACTGGGGAACGGGTTTCGGTGCCAGGAGTAGCAATGCTGCGAGCTGAGTGGCATCTGCGTTGGTCAACAAGTTCCTGAAGAGCCGTGATCGATCACGGAGATCGTAGCTTGTGTCATAGCGTGCTAATAGTAGTACATAATGCCATAGCTTGGGGACCGGGTGCTCTGTGTCATCGCCACCAGGTCCAAAGGTACTGGTAGTCTGACCCTTATCGCCATCGTCGACCAGTAGCTGCTGCTCCGTCTGAATGCGTTGAGACTGTAACCACAATAAGTACACTTTCGCAGCAAGCAAGACAATCTGCAGTTTCGCCGGCTCGCTCTCGCTAGCAAAGCCCTTCAGAAGTATACGGAGGACGTCAGCTGCAATCTGCATCTCGGGATACAAACTGGCAAACTCGCCAACCAGCCAGATGATCGTAGCTCTCGCCTGAGGAGAGGATGTCCGATCCAAATTCCTAGCCAGCCGAACCACGGTCTTGCCATGAGAAGCAGGGTCCCGCTGTATTAGATGTCGCATTACCGTCAGTACTTCTGACACCAATACTTCCTCAAAGCTTGAGATCTGATTGAGAAGGACACGAAAGCAACGTGAGGATGTCGTAGCATCTGGAGATGATTGTGCACACTGACCAATCGCACCGACTGCTTCACGGATCTTATCCACGTCGGAAGAGTGTGAGAAGTGTTCGAGTTCTGATAGTATAAGTGCTTTGAGGCGTAGCTGCGAATGTGGGAAGATCAGTGTCAATATCTCCATCTTTAATCGCCAAACATTCGGGGCATCTGCAGCACAGATGAGAAATCTCGAGGCAAATGGTACCAACAGCGCAGGGTATTCGAGGGCGACAGATACAAGGCTGTACAGTACTGCTTGCTCGACTTCTTCGGGACCGCGAAGAAGGGAGACTAGAGGCCCAATGGCCAATTCCAGATACGAAAGCATATCCAGGTGCAGAAATACCTTTGCGACAGTAATAATGACGCCTGCACTTCGCGAGGTGAGAAGAGTCTGACAGGCCTTCAAGAAGAGTTCCAAATCGGGGTCGAGGACTTGGATCACCTCACCAGTCTCAACCACCTCGACCTGCTCGTCATCATAGAAGTCTCTTTTGTCGACCCTCGTAGCCTTCTTCGTCTGTCGAGGAAAACATTGACGAGCATAACGAATGAGAACATTTAGAGTGGCTTGCTGTGACCATTCATCCATGTCCACGAGCTTTCGCACTAGACTTCGATATGGCTTATGGAGAAGGTCAATACGGTCAGGGCAGACCGCCAGAAATGACTGCACGGCAGGACCAACGACAAAGTATTGTTTGTCTCCCAGAAGGGTGGAGAGATGATCCAGCAACTGAGGCAATGTATTCGGATCCAGCGCGTAGCACTTTGGAATGGCCAACGCAGCTGCTTTCCTTACGAGAGGACTCATATCACCAGCCCCACGCTTGATGGCCAGTGACACGATCTGACTGATGAGTGGGACTTTCATACCGGCCATCGTCCTCAGCGCCAGAGCGCGAACTTGGGGATTTTGATCAGTGAGTGACTTTTGAATGGCATTGACAGAAAGTAGGGCGAGGTCTTGGTCGGTCTCAGCATAATGAAGCAAGTATATGTAGATAAGCTTCTTCACTTCGATGTTGGGGTTGGTGACATTCTTCACAACTGATGAGAAGTACGGTAGACATGGTTTATTCTCATAAATCATTGATATGACTTTCTTGAGGGCCTCGAGAATTTCACGGTCATTCCGGCTGTCTAGCAATGCCTTCAGTTTTGCAAACGGGACACCCTTCAAGGACGAGCCCGACCCGAGGAGTTTGCCGATCCCGATGGCTTGAGCTGCCTCGACGGTCAAGTCTCGTGCTGGCGACGTGTTAGGGAATGTTAGGGAGTGGTAGCTACACCAGATTTATTGTTGCTCACCTTGGTCAAGCGAACTCGATACCAGAGCCACCGAGTCCATTGCTGGTTAAAAGTGGTCATCTTGCCTTGTGCATGTTGCCGTTGTTTTGCGGTGGCGCCTCTTCGCCAAGACCAAATTTGAAATGTCATCATCACCCATCCCACCATATTCTACTGTAGCTAGATCATCTTGCTTTGTTCGAGGTGACCGTGCTACACCAATAGGGAAGACTATGCCTTTCGAAGTTGTACCTGCTAACAGGTGTTCAAGGAAAGGCTCGCGAAGGCGTCAATGAGAGACAAAAGACAAGGCCCATCATCCTCCCAAAAGCCTGCAACAGTCATTTGAATGCCGCAAGTTACAGTGCAATTCGACTTGGTGATTGAACTACTCCACTCCCTAGTCAGAGACAATCAGCATCTACCCACAACACTGGTCGTCTGCTCTTCGAAAGAAGACTTTTTAGCTGAAGTCCTTCGGCAGATTACTGTCAAGCATCACCCTATATCCCACTATTCAGGAACCACAGGCCCACTCCCTGCAGATGCTGCAGTGAGAGCAACAACCTCTCCCTCCCAGGCGTCCCTCTTGACACCGACTCTGGGCCTGATTGCGGCCAGTAAGTCCATCGAAATTGTCTACTGCCCATCCCTGCCAGTTCTGCGTGCATATCTAGCGAGGTACCTGGCCACCACAGCTCCATACAGACATCATCTCAAGGTCTTGGACTTGATTGCGCTTCATCATGGGACATCAGAGTTTACCCTGCAGGGTATCTCACGCACTCTTGCTAGTTTAGTCTCAGCTGCTTGCCGAGCTCAATCTAATTTGAGGCTGGTTGAATGTTGCAGCATCGACGACCCAACCAACCCATTCCGTGGCTCTAGACTGTGGGAGGCAGAGGTGCCGCTTCTTAGTGGCTCCATCAAGATTGGCGAGGAAGGCTCGAGATGGGCTCGAAGAGGCATCCCTGTTAGGAAGATAGTTTCTAGGTGGTTCAGCTTCGAGGCGACGCCGCAGCCGCAGCTTTCAAGAGCGCAGATCGACGAAAATATTGAAAAGGAAGTTCTTGATATTTGATCCGTGCGTCTAAGCTGATGCGCCTGAGCTCCATCCATTTGCAACATCCCGTGGGTATCGCTTATCAAAACGCCATCATCGCATCATTACACGAGCCAAAGCTAGATGCACTGTTCCATCTCAGTCAGGTAGAGCCTGATATGTGCATCAAGCTTCAGGTACTCCTCCTGCGCTGTGTGCACCTCATTCTCGATGTTTTCTTTCAAGTCGGCCATCTAGATCAGGGTCAGTAAAGTCAAATATCAGACAATGCCACTGCTCACCTTCTTCTCGATCTGTTCTATTCTGGCTCTCCTCCTATCCATCTCACGACCCTTGTCAGCGCGCTCTTCTCTTAGGTGCTTCTGCAAGGATCTCAGTTCCTCCATCTTGGTCTTGTTCGTCTCATCGCGTTCCTTGTGCTTCCTCCTCAGCTCTTCAATTCGTTCAGACCACTTGTCGAGCTGCTTTTTGAGCATTATTTCACTCTGCTCAACCTCACGACAATTTGCACTGCGTTCTGCAAGTACGTCTCGATTTCTTGTTGCTTTCGCATCTTCCTCTTCTTCTTTCTGGAGCTCTACTGAGATATCCTCCAGCACCTTAACACATGACTGGACGTCATTGGATACAATCGAGAAGCTCTCATATGATGTTTGGAGAGCCCGACTCCTCCTCTCAAGTCTGTCGATCTGTTGCCGTTCTTTCATCAAGTTATCCGAGAGCTCCGTCAAGGCGGCTTTGAGGCCATCCGGACTCTGCTGCGCGTATGGTCTTAACTTATCACCCTCTTGCCGCACCCGGATCAGCCTTTCGGTCTTCTCCTCCAAGGTCGCTTGTGCTCTCGATTTATCCGCTTTTGCTCTCTCAAGGTGCTCCGCCACCCTCTCCTGTTCTTTTCTCAGCTCCAGCAATCTCACCTTCAGTTCGTCATTTCGCTTCATCTTTTCCTTCAGTGCAACTTCCATCGCCTTCCGGTTGCGTCTCATGCCCTCCAATCTAGCCTCCATATCCTGATTCTCTACATACAGAGTCTCGATCCTGTTCTTCGTTGTCTCTGCCCTGTTGAAATTTTCGTCGATCACATTCGTCTGCGACTCTCGGAACCTGACGAAGTTGATCACATATGAAAATATCTTGACCAGCCTCTCGTATGTCGGCTTCGCCAAATCATTGAACGAGAAATCGTGCACACCGCACTCCACCAGCATTTGGCGCAGAGTGACGAAGAACCCCATCAATAGGCGCGTATCTAGGGGGACGATCTCCGGGAAATCTGGGCACACATCTTCGGCTGCGGCGCGCATCGCGGGCTCAATCGAGTCGCGGGTCGCGTTCATCAAGAGGTCGCCAAGATGCTCGAACACCATTTGGATGAGTTGCGGGTTGGGCTTTTGAAGATCGGAGGGCTGGAAGGGGACGCCTATGTCGGTGATGCATCCGGAAATTTCACGATCAGACTACAGAACCAAATTAGTATTACACACATCTGCGACTGTGTCTGTGAAGCGCGTTACCAATCTCATAAATGCATCGGGATCATCCTCCTTTTTCTTGGCGCGCGATTGCTGATGTTGTGAGGTACGATATTGTTGAGACATGGTGATTTCAGAGAAGTCAACTATATTATGATCGAGTCGAGAACAATGCCCAAGACGTAGAAACGCAATATGAACTGTAGTAATGTAGCATGGAAAAGCGCTTACCTCCAAAAGAAGCAATGTCAACAGCTTGCCCAATACGGTAAGCGCGTCCCGATGAGACGCCGATTGTAAATAAACCAAACACGCCAAGCTTTTAGTAACATCAAAGCCCCAGTCAAATGAGTACCGTAGCAAGAAGCATGATGCCAGATAGGCTACCAATGTATGAACGTCGGACTGAGTCTATGGAAGTCGAAGCCTAGTGTCCCTTCCATCATCATCACCATGGCTCTCGCCAACCCGCCCGCGACTCCGCCAGCGTCATCATCATCCTTGTCTGGCCTAACTCGCACACTCTCTCATCCACCACAGACTGACTTCGATGTGGTTGCACATTACAACAACTCTATCAAATCAAATCCTTCTCTACCTCTACCCATTGCTGCAATCGAAGCCCTGGTCGCTCTTTTAACTCACACCCCTCTCACTACGGTGTCTGAGACTCTTGCCCTCATCGACGCCCAATGCCTCATCCTCCGCCAATCGGCACCCAATCCAATCCCCATATCAGCGGGCACTGATCTATTTCAGCGCTACCTGGTTGCCTCCTTCCAACAGCGCTCCGCTGTATCATCACTTCAGACTGACTTCAGCACACTGAGGGCTAAGCTGGTAGCCACGAGCAAACTGTTCACTTCTAAAGCGAAGAATGCTGGCCAGCAGGTTGCGGTCAACTTTCTGCCATTTGTGGTGGACGATGGCTTGTTGTTTACGTATACGGCGACGCCCCTGATGGAGACAGTAATCCGACATGCCATGGACAAGGGGCACTATTTTAATCTGATCAAGCTCGCGACTACCCTGCCTTCTCCCAACAGCCTATCACTATCATCATGGCTATCATCATCATCATCATCATCATCATCAACAAGAATGGCGTCGAGCATTCCAACTTCAACTCTTCCTCTTCACACCTTCCGCGCCACCCTTTCCTCTAGCTCCGCCGTGCAACGTCAATCCTCCGTTCTCGTCCTGTCCTGTCATGCAGTGTTCAGCAACGGCGCTCTCCTCACGCCCCTGGGCTCATACATGCTCGCGCTCACCGCCCGCGAGGCTGGTATCCCAGTCTACTGTACTGTCGAATCGTTCAACTTTGTGCGATCATATCCATTAAGTAGCGATGGCGCGGAGCTAAAGAGGCTTGGAGTGAAGCAGGATGTGCTTCAACTCAGAGGAAGAGGATTTCCCTGTGCTAAACAGGACAAGAACTCAGAAAAACAAGGCGAAGCCAAGACATTAACACAGGAAGACGACAACATGGTGGAGATTGTACCAGCAGCATTGATCACAGCGCTCGTGACCGAGAATGGAATCATGGCACCAAGCAGTGTCAGCGAGGAGTTGATCAAACTGTGGTTCTGAGATTATATTCTCGTCTATCTTCCCTCACATTTGCCCATAGTAGAAAGGAACAAAAAAGTTATTTTAAATGAGTACGAGGATTCAAGAGCCATCATCGCCTCGTCGGTTAGTGCAGACTTGATATTGGCTTATATGATAATGAAAGTTAACCATGGCAAGCCATTTGGCATCATCAAAGATGAAAGAAGCCAAGGAAAATAAGGCGAGGGGGCTAAGCTTTCAAAGTAGGAAACGACATTCTCCTTTTAACTCGCTCAAAGCCACGGTTGCTGTGGGCTGAATAGCGAAAACAAAATCAAAACTCATCACAACCACCGACCTTGCGGTTTTTATCCATGGTCTTGATTGCATCCAAGAAATGTGATTTGTAAACCGTCGAATTGAATCACAGCGCCACGCTTTTAGTCGTTGCCTAAATGAGAAGGGACCCGGCAAGTTCCGACGACGTCGCGCTTAGTTAATGAATGCTTTCTCCCTCTCCTCTACAAATTCACCCCAGATCTTGCAGTTCCTTTTCCTTCGCTCTCAACGCATCCCTCATTGCTTCGGTCTCTCTGAGCAATGCTGCTCGTCGCTCAACCTTTTGTCTGTCAGTGTCTCCGTCGTGGTTTGTGATGGAGTTGATCGATATCCGCTGAGCTTGTTCGGTGACTTTCTCTACCCGATTCACGACGTCCTCTCTGGGCTCTGTTGGCTCTGTTGAAGTATCCGATTTCTCTCCTTGGTTCGTCATCGGATTATAGCCGGTGAAGTCGATGGACGGTGGTGGGTGGCGCCTGCGCTTCAATGCCGGTTCAGGTGAGGAGCGTGGTTGGTCTTGGCGGCTATCGTCCACTGATTCTACAGATGGCGATCCCGCTAGCTCTGGTGTGCTGTCATCCGGGCGAGATGCGTCAGGATATGCAGGCATTACCCTCTTCCGTCTTTTGATCATAGATTTCTTCATCTGTACAGGTCGATGGGCGCCATGCAACTTGTGGTAGAGTCCACAGGCATTGCAGATAGGATGTCCCTCCTCATCTCGTCGCCAGAGCGGTGTCACGGTTGTACCGCAGTTTCTGCAAGCCACGAGTAAGGGAGAGTTTTCAGCAGATGAAGAAGGGTCGGCGGTGGCGTCTGGGGTGCCATCTTTCGACTTCACTCCGTCGGAGGGATCGGACGTGGTATTGGACGGCGTACTCCTTGACGGGAGAGCCTTTGATGTTTTCGATGCCTTTGCCATTCGATTGTTGAAAGCTGGGCAGCCCCCACATCCCTCGGCACCACCGGCACCGTTACACTGACCGCCACCCGGACATGAGCCTCGAGGATGCTCCGCAGTTCGTAAAGGTAACGAGGAGTGCTGCGTAGAAGTATGGGAAGCTGGAGTTGTGGCAGGAGACAGACTCGATCTCTGGCGATGGTCATCAGCAGACGGATTGGATGATCCTCGCTTAAAGTTGGGAGAGCGTGGCGCATTTCTGGTCTTCAGATACAGTCCACAAGCGTTGCATATGGTAGTACCCGTGGGCGATCTCCTCCACAATGGTGTCTTTGTGGTACCACAATTACTGTTAACCGAGTCAGTACAGGGGGTGACAGGTGACGAAATCAATAAAATCGGCCAGACGGAGTCTGGTGAGATATGGAGCACAAGAGGCTCAGTTGACCGAAAAGACCTGAATGCTTCTCGCGAGAACATACCTGCAAACTTGGTTGAAGTTGGATACGGATTCTCTGTGTGAGCCTTCCCGTGAGTTTACAGGAGTCTTTGATGGTTGAGGATGAGCCACCTGTTGGGGGGGATTGGTGCTTAAAGTCTGACTTGGTCGACGGGAAAAGGTTCTCTCCCCCCGCGCGGATGAAACAAGTTGATGGGCGGCATCCAAGTCTTCAGCCGAAGGCTCTCTCGGGAGATGATCGTTTCTTTCTGATTCTTGAGAGCGTCTCAATGGGTCCATGGCAGGATATACTGCTAGCATCCCGCCCTCACCTTGAGTGCTACGCAATGGCCATATAGCGGCGGGTTCTTGGTTTATGATGAGAGAGCGGTCTGGTTGAATCACGCGATTGATGGTGGGCCCGAAGGGGACTGGCGTTCAAATGGGGACTGACGTCCGCTAACTTGGGGCACACATTGTGTGAAGCATCTCAACTCGTACTAATCCTGTGGATGAGATAACGTGAGGGGCATGACAACTAGGAGGAAAGACGCTCGGTTTTCGATGATGACAAACGGCCGCCAGTGGTGAATCCGCCGCTCCAGACGGTCATCGAGGAGGCCTAGTGGCCGTAATGTCAAACAGGTTGGCGATGATTGGCCAGCGGTGCCACGTGATCAAAGCTTAGCGATAAGAGGATCATACGCCATATTAGCCAGAAGGGTCTTAGGGTCGTACGTGAGATGAATGTAGGTGTAGCATTCATGGTCCTATCTATATTATACACATCGCATGTCGAACGCGAGATAGGACTCCCCGTCGCCGTGTAGGCACGCGGTCAGGGAGGAGGGAACTACCCCGGCTCGCGAGAGCCAGGTTGTCAGAAGCATACCTCGCCACGGCCACCTATGCAACTCGAACCTGCACATTGTCGCCCTCAATTTGATCGAAATCCTGTGAGGTGACACCCCGTGGACGGTTCATGTCCCTGGTCTGATGAAATCGATCCTAAGGGCCGAAAAGACTAGACCTGTTCAGCACCCCAACCAGCATCATTGTCCCTCATGTTGGACGGTGGCTCAACTGAAGGCATGAATTCAAGCACCACATAGCCAACACCAATGAAGATGATCAACGCCCCCGCAATGCTTGTGAGAATAAAGTGATCAAGCATCAAGGTGCCGACAAAGATGTAGACTAGGATAGATCAGCCTCACCATCGGCTTCCACAACGTTGTAGACTCACAAATTCCGCGACCGAGGAATGAGAAGAGGAAACTGGCATATCTCGGGAGGTAAGGAGGAACTTGGGGGAGGAGCTCCAGGCCGCCAACGGCTTTCTTGGGTCAGCTTGCGCAATTGTCCTAAGGAGCAGCTTTCCGTACCAAGACCAAATAATATGACATAGATTCCAACAATGATATTGCGGCTGTATATCAATTAACTAAGTGATAGGCTGCGCGGCAGTGAGGCTCGGTCGTACAATCCGATGGGGAAGAATTGGGAAATCCCTGTAGTGAATCAGTCAGTGTTGAACGATGGCGATCCAAGCGGGGTTAGTGCTGAGGGGCTGTGTACCTCCTAAGACCATAATGACACCTGTTGCCAGGTTGATCAGCCGGCTGCCGTGGTGTTAGTCAGAAAGTAGTCGCATCCTGTAGGGCCCATCTCTTGCGCGTCCTCCACAGAGACGGCCAAACTCACAAGATGTTTGAAAAGTCCATCTTGATACTTGTAGTCTCTTTGCTTGATACAGGTTTGAAGTGGAGGTGCTGCTTCGTCGGAGAGGCTCAGGAGGTGCAGCAAAAGCAACCGGGGTTTAGACAGGTCCAGTTTCGGCGCGCGTTGTATATACGCGATGGATGGACTGCAAGATACGACTTCGTGTAAGGACAATTGTTCTACGCGTTGTTGGAATGCCAGGCAGATGCCAATCGTGAGCTGACGATGGACAAAACAAAAAGTCAGGGATACCGGAGCTTGCACGTGGCTTAAGTCCAGGCGCTTGCACGTCGACGCCAAGGTCAGTGAAATCTACATCGCGTTCACCCCGTTTGGGAAAGGGGTGATGCCGCCCTATGCTCGATCCCGGCTCACCTAGGCTCGCGCGAGCCGGCCTTGGCACCTGTGGTGCGACTTTTCCCTTGCCCTGTTGAAAGCGATGATTGGCTTTACTGATCCACCCCAGAATGGCACAAGCTTCATCCAATAAAACCGCGAACCTCTTGAAAAGCAGCGTCACTTTCGCCTGTACTATGGTAGAAATTCACGTGACACTGTGAAAGGTAAAATTGAGTAGGAAGAAAGGAGCCCGATAACTGGTTTATTCTTCCCTAGCTGAAAGCTCATTTCAACCTTATTAGACTTTGCAAATGTATCTGCTTCAAGTCTCTTTCTAGCACAACCTCGCTGCCTATCAGACACTTAGGTTCGTGGAGAACTAAATACCCATAATCGTCTTATCCCTATCCAGATATCCTTGTTATTCACTCTCTGATACACCTACTACAGAATAGGCGGCTACACCCAGTCATGGGACCTCGCTGCTCCTCAAAACAGACTGGACATTTCATTATCTTCTTAAGGTTTTTTGTTTCTGCGCATTCTCTTTTAGGTCACTTTGAATAGTAGCCAGTATTTTGAGAGAATCTCTGTTGGAATCAAAATGGGGACGATTCCGGATTGGGAATAGATCGAAACAAGATGAATGAATGCTCTGGTTTTCGTATGAAAGGGTGACCTCGAACAGTCTTACGTAGCTATAAAGATCGGATCGCGATGAACATTCTTGTTATGCCTGGAACGCCAGTACGCCGAGGGAGCCCCTCTAAAAAATGGAGAATCTTGCAATCACAGCAAGATTCAGGCGTACCAATATATATATGTGTGTGTCATTCATGACAATTCTGGCTCGGCGCAGCCGTTGGTATTCGTGGAGGGTTTGTATGCCGACCACCTATCAATGTTGTAAGGGGTATGTGGCAGGATGTAATTCTCTACCTACAGTGAATATAGGTACAAGAAGGTTTTCTTGAAGATAGACCTCTTGAGGCAGGAGAGCCATAGTGCTTATGCTCTTCTGGCAACCCCTTTTCCTACACTCCTGAACGCTTTGTATTGCCTTCATTCATCTTAGTCCTCGGGGCACTGTTCCCGTCATCCACTATAGCATCCACTGCGGACTCACTGGTGTTGCCGGATTGTCTTCCGGAAGACCATCGTGTCTGGTCTGAGTTAATGACAATGCTTCCATCAGAAATGGTTGGAAGGCGGAGATGTGGACCGAGCAGAAGTCCACCTTGTTGGGCCATTTGTATGAGAAGTCAATGGACGACTCGATTGGTTGCAGATTCCTGACCCATTTGTTCAGTAGATGGGTCCGGCGCGCTGCGAATCATTGAGTTCGGTAAACGTTCTGTTGCCAGTACGCTATGACTCAGTGTCGCTGGCGACTGCCAAGACTGCTATTGGGGTGCAACCCCTAACAATTGTCAGTAAACATTAAATACCTTTAGGAGAATGTCATAGATTGATGAATCAAGTCATCATATCCGAGAAAGAACGCTGTATGCAGCTGAGAGATGACGAGCCTGATGACGAGGTATCATATCTCATACCTGATATTCAGCTTTGCTAGGGTCATCGTCGAGGTAGAGGTAGCACTATTAGCGACGAGGAATTTCTACCAGCAAATATGTTACTGATGGAATCAGGCCATGGGGGACTTGTCCAGAAGGGAAAGATCAGGTCAGGATAAAATGAATGCTCTTGTTTTTGTATATAGGGGTGACCTCGTGCGGTCTTATATAGATATGAAAAAGGATCCAGTGCTTCGTATTCTCGAATCCTGAATGAATATATTCTTGGATCCCGTATTCTTGAATCCCGGGGTGTTGGGATTCTCGAATCCGGCGCGTATTCTTGAATACCAGGTGGATACCAAGTAGCGGTATAGAATCCCTCTCTTCTAGGCTTGTTATGTCTCTCGCACAGAGTATTATCTTTCAATACCAAGATAGAACCAGTTGCTAACAACTCATCTGATGGCAGCATTAGTATACCGAGAGTTGGTAGACTGCTGCCTTGCGACCGGCCAACCAGCAAGTATCGTGGGGTGAGAGAGAGCGTAGTCTAGAGTACTAGAGCGTTATATATATATCCTGATAAGCCTGGAGTGGTGAGAGTATAGAGGTATTATTGATGTAAGGAAACAATACTGGTGGTTAACGGTAAAAGCTCAAATCCGACCAAATATCTCAGACTAGTGCATAGAGTTGATCTTCAAGATAGGGCGTCATTATCATAAGTAAGAGAGTCATTGTCGCAGGTAGGAGAGTTATTATTGTAGGCCAGTATTAGCGATAGTATAGGTATACAGCTACAGTAATTACCATAGTCATTAGGGCTTAAGCAGCCAATAATCACGTCGTTAATACTGCGGCCGAAGGTGAAGGAGTTTAGGCGAGATTTACTGGCGTAGTATATTAAAAGGTATATACCCTTTTACACAATTAATACTCCTGAGTTCAAAACACTAATACTGATAGCTAACCCTACTCTTCAAGGATACTTGCTAGGAGATAATACTCTGAGAGTATAGGCTAGTGAGGAGTTTGTTGTAGCTAAAGATAAGGTTAAATAACTCTTGAAGTAATCCTTATCAAAGATTTATATCTCCTTTAATATATAGATATCAGAGTATTAATCTTATATATTCTTAGGTATAGTGGTATATTTTATCTAGAGAAGAGATAGTAAGCTATAAACAGAGGTAGTTATACTTAGCCTAAAGTATTTAAGGGAGAGATATACTAGTGAATATATTGTAAAGATCCTAGGTGATTTAATTCTTGAATATAAGGTTAATCCTTCAAAACTTGGTGTTTTTATAGCTGATAATAGCTCTAAGAATTGTGCGAGGCCTTGGCAGGGTTGCTTACCTAAGCTAGGACATGAGAGTGCTTACATAAGCTGGTGCCTAGAGGTGGCAAACCCAGGCAGCAGTATTAATAAGCTGGTGCCTAGAGGTGGCAAACCCAGGCAGCAGTATTAATAAGCTGGTGCCTAGAGGTGGCAAAACCCAGGC
>QQXO01000232.1:0-35443 GCA_003709845.1 Chaetothyriales sp. CBS 134916 | reverse complement strand
GACTGGGGAGAATGCCGGAGGTGCAGATGTTTGATTCGTAAGCTACTTGTAAACTTGAATGGCATGGCTGACTCTACTGTATTTGCATGCTGGGCTATGTAATGTACAGAGTAATATCATCGGGGCCCTCGGCTTATTTGTCCCTATTTCCGAAAACGGTTATCTGAGTAGTCTCGAGAGACACCTCAAGACCTTGAGGCACAAAGAGCACTACCGGAAATGACAAGATATGAATCACCGAATCACCGAACTATCCGAATCCCGTCCGATCAAGGGTCTAGTGGGATACGAACAATGCCCTATTAAGGGAAACCTCACGGCCCAGTGGGAGGGCGGCCATGGGCTTCGGAAAACGCGACGATCGGATTGGCTGGTATTCCCATATCAAATGCTGTGACACGTGCCGTCAATCGCCAGATCATGTCCGGCAGTTGGAGCCAACACTGTGGAAGTTCGAGCCGATCTCAAACCCGTTCACAGCCAGGATTGAGTCGGTCAGCCCATCACGTGACTGTAAGTCCGAAAAGCCGGGAACCATTCGGGACCGCATGCAAAAAGCGACCGCGAATAACTAGGCCTGATTAGGTAGTTTTGTGCGACGATCATCCGAAGAGTTAGGGATATTCATCCACGTTGTTCTTCTATCAAAGCACAATAGCTTGCAATACTCACACGTGTTCTACGCCTCGCCATTGCCTCAAAACGCTCAAAACGGCGTTTGCATAGACTACGTTGGTAGCACTGGCAATAGCATACCGAGCGAATGGGCGGGTGAAGGAAGCGGTGGCGCTGTTGGAGAGGGTTGTGAAGATCGAGGAGCAGACGCTGGCAGAGGATCATCCCTCTCGACTGGGGTCGCAGCATAACCTGGCACGAGCATACACGAGCATACCAAGCAAATGGGCAGGTGAAGGAAGCGGTGGCGCTGTTGGAGAGGGTGGTGAAGATACAGGAGCAGACACTGGCGGAGGATCATCCTGATCGATTGGCGTCGCAGAACAACCTGAATCCGGGATGATCTGCACGCAATTCACGTGATCGTTTGCCAAGACTGCGACCAAAATATTGACATGCCGAAGTTAGTCACTGGATGCGAAAGATATATGCCCTCTCCTCGAAGTCAACCATGGCAAGAGAAGATCTCTTGAAACTACCTCCCACGAACAAACGACAGAAGCCGCCACGTTGAATGCCCGTGTCTTCAAGAAGCTTGAAAAGGCTGTTGCTTCCAATCCGGAGGTCGACCTACTCTCGCTATTTCCCTCAAATTATTCGACAAGACTTACAAAAAGAAAGAAGATCACCACAGATAATAATGGTATGTTAAGGGGCATTATTCTCGCAGGCATTTTACGCTTCTGACCTTTATTGCTCGTTAGGTCTGCCTTGTCTTGAGAATGCTTTGCCAAAGCAAGACGAACATAGATTACCTACATTTCAAGACGATGTCCGTTACCTTCTCTCTTCTGACGATATTGTAATCATCGATCAACTATCAGATTCTGTACAAGAATTAATTAAGAGCAAAATGCTATTGACAAATGCCTCCCCGATTGTCCAAACAAAAGCACAATTCTCCATGGCTCTGATCAGGCTCATTCAGGAAGGTGAAATTGTTAGTTCGGGCCCTGTTCTGTCTAGGAGAATGGTAGTGAAGTGTGGTGTTGATACAATCGCAAAATTAGTATGGGGAGCGGAAGAATTCACAGAGTATACCACACTTCAGCACTTGCTAGAGCACAAACCTAACATCCCAGCACCCAGACCACTTGGTCTTCTTCGCATGGATCGCGTGACAATATTCTTCATCTCTTACTTATCAGGGACAACACTCGAAACAGTGTGGGCAGGTCTAGCTACTGACCAGAAAGCTTCCGTTCGAGATCAACTGGATGTCATTTTCCGCGATCTTAGGACAATCGAGCTTCCCCGTGGTATGCCATTAGGTGGCGTAGCGGGTGAGGGTTGCAAAGATCGAAGGAGACATCTACGCCGCAGCACAACCCCCATCTTTGATCTGAAAGACTGAGACTTTTCAGTTTTCTGACCCGAGATATGGAAGCATGATATTTATCGACTTCCTTCGCAAATTCATTCCTCGGAGCTCATGTCAAATCGTCTTCACACATGGTGACCTGCGGCCAGAAAATGTCATTGTTCAAGTTACCGAGGATAAACGATATATCGTCATCGGTCTCATTGATTGGGAGGATAGCGGATTTTATCCTGGGTATCATGAAGCCACAAAGATCACAAATTATCTGGCAACGAATGAAGACCAGGATTGGTTTTGCTTCCTTCCGCCCTGCATCTCACCTCACACTTATCGGGTAGAATGGTTGCTGGATTACATTTAGGGCTGACATCTAGAATGAGCACCATGCTGTATGTATCACACAACGGCTCCACGTTTCTTCTTCAACTCCTTTTTGGCATCCTTGTAGGTTTCTTCATCATCGTCCACAACACATGCCTTTTCCAAGATTTCGAGCATATCAAGCACATACTCCTGACAATCCCATTCCACAGTCTCATTGTCGATTTCTGTGGTTTGGGCCACGTCCAGCACTGTGGCAACATCGCCTGGACTAACAGTGTAAAAATCATTCTGATGAACTGAGTGGTCACGCACTTGTTCCGTTGATTGGGTGGTTTCTTTCCGTGAGCCTTTCTCAGATTGCTCTTGAGGTGATCAGTTCTGATAAATACAGTTGTCAGACAGCCCCTTGGGATAGAAGGAAGCCGGGTCGATGGATCGGACGGGCCACGGAAGAATGGAATGTGGTATAGAGATAGATTCTTTAGCTAAAAGCACCGACATCGTACCCCTGAAGGCAGATTCCAATGACTTCCATGTCCGATCATACAACAGCGTCATCAACGTCGTCCATCCTCGTGATCACTCCAAAAGCACATCAACCTTATGCTTCCCATTGTCTCTAATGAAACTGGCAAAGTCTTTGACAGTCCATGGACCATCATAGCCTATAGGAGCATCCTTGGAACCAGCTGGGAAGAGGAGGAATGTTGGAAACCCTCGAATATCGCCTGGGATCTCATTGGCCTCCCAGTCCACTTTTGCGATTGTGACTTTATCGCTGCTCGTCGAATTTGATGCGTATAGACTAGCAAGCTTCTCGTATGTTGGATACATTGCCTTGCATGGACCACACCACTGTGTATAATAATCAAGCAAAACATCCTTTTCGTTGTTAAGGACAAGGTCTTCGTAGGTATCGCCCACAACAACAGTGACTGGCCCTTTTTGCATCTCAGGTATAGGCTCTGATACTCTGACTGATTTAAGCTTTTCATCAAGGAAGTCTCGAACAAATGAATCAAAGTTTTGTTCCGATAGCTTCTGCCCTGGATCCATGGGAAAACGTTGGCCTTTCGTATTGTCTTTGATAACAAATGCTGGCCACCTGTCCGGTATGAGGTGCAGATCTTCTAGCATTTGTCTAGAGATTTCAGCATCAACAGTACCAAATATGATTTTATCTTTATACTTCTTAGCTATTGGCAATACTGTTTTGCAAAGTTGAGCTCGCTGGTCAGCAGTTTCAGTGAGAATATAACCAAGTGGAAGGCCAATCTAGATTACAAGGTTAGTGCTACAAAGCAAAGTATAGTAAGTGTTAAGACTTGCCTCTGCATAGCTAAAACGTAGCTCAGGATGATATTCAATGACCAAAGGTGTACTCATTGTCTTCACAAAAGAGATGATGGCATGTTTATCACATGGTAGCTCAAGAACACTCTTTGCCTCATCAAAGCTCTTGTACAAGACAATACTGGGTATGGTGAGCTGCTCCCTCTTTGCAAGATCATCATCATCTATCAACCCGAAGATATAGTCTTCATGCATAGATTCTGCAATTGATGTAAAATTCTCGTAAGAGGTTTGATCCTCAGGCGCAAAATGTCCCACAACCACAACATCGCTCTTGCTTCTGAGGTCTTGGAGTGATGCTGTAGTGATTACAGAGACTAATGGCAATATTTGTCTCATCACCCAAGAAACAATGCTTCAGCTGTTAGCTTAATCTTTGGAAAACAGATCGGAACCTAAAGTCCAGTACTTACTCTAATGTTTGCCATGCCCCTTTGTATTCCTTAGTATAGCTAAAGCCACGGAATAGTCGGACAGTTGGCCATCGACTGAACTTGAAATCTTCATAGATCTGAGTCTCTGTCGTGCAGTTGACTTGAGCAAATTGAACTCCGGAGTTGCCCAGTTGTTGAGCTACCTAATAGTCCCTTGTTACTGGTGCTCTATACTCTAATAGATCAAGGCTGCTTTACCTCTTGATATATTCTTGTGAACCTCTGGAAGACAGGTAGAAAGGGCAGGACAAAGCTGACTAATACCGTCTCATTATGCTCCAAGAAGTCTCTGAATGTGAGATTCGTGAGATTCGTGATATCATGACTAGGTCTAACACTAGGTGTTGCCATGATAGTTGCTGCAAGTATGTTCAGAGGAGAAACTTAGAATTGATAGCAAGAACTGTGTCAGAGGGAGCTTAAATAGGCTCCGAACTGAAGGACAAAGCGGAGTTAAGCACTCAAAAAGTTCTAGCTAACAACTACAAGTACAAGTAAGCTCTTGATGGCTATCTAATCTGGCATGGATAGAAAATCAGTCCTGTGGCAGAGGATGCAAGACTTGTCAGCTACATTGTAAGGATAACCATGAAATAATGGTTCTTGTTGCACCTGCCAGGTTTATGATGCGAACTTTGTATTTTACAACTACGCTATTAGGGTTCGTGTCGCTTTTAGGGACTGCGGAGATGGATACGAGACGCATTCGATCTTGTGAGAGCAATTGTTCAGTCAAGCTTGCCTATTGGCGTTTTCTTTCTGCTCCTGCTGTAGCCTGGCTGGAGATCGAGGTAAACGACCCACTTAGCGTGATGAGGACAGTACAAATCGTACTGAGATATTCACAACGATTCCACCCACCTTAAGTAGAATCGTTGTTTAGAGGATACAGGTTCTGTCAGAGGGAATCGTCACTCATTTGACACTAGACCCGATCAGGTCAGTGGTTCAACCGACGTCTCGCAGTCGTCTCACACTCGTTTCGCCCCTGTGGCCCCGTATCGATCTCACGGTAGATATACGGCGCTAGGCGCCTCTCATTTCATAGCAATAGACAGATTCATCTATTTGTCTGCACTCGTATTGATCGATTCTCTCCAAATTCATCCTTTTCAAGCAGGTGGAGCAATTCCTCATCATACGAGTCGTACCTTGATAGGTTCATAGCACGATATTAAGACATAGTCACTCTCTTTGCCTCTTCGCCTCTCCGCCACAGGGGCCTACAATCCTAACACAGAGTCAGCTTTTTGGGTCCATGATAGGAGTAAAGTGTGTTATGAGGCTGAGGCCTCTGGAGGGGACATCTGCGATCGCGATCGTAACTGGGGGTGGTGTCACTACCAACGCCAAGGTCCAGTGACGTCAATCCCGTTATTCCCTCTTTGGGACTAGCTTGGACGCGTCACAAAGATACATAGTCTTGACCTCTGCCCTCTGCAGACTCGTCTTCCTTCTCTTCAGGTTTAGTTTCATTCATCAATCAACACTATGTCCCTGCTCCTCTTGCTCTTTCCCTCGTCCACGTCACACGCTCATACAGAGCCCCTAGATAGACAATCAAGAGAATCAATTTAGAGGGTCAAATCCTCATCAGAGCAGTCTCCATCGACCGATCGTCATAAGACGACCGTCCGGGGCCAGATACACTCTTGTATCTGACAAGTTTGGTCACGTCGTAAGGTGGGGGCGGAGGTGTATCTTCCTGTACTTGACTGTTCTCTCAACATGTCGTCCAGTAATTATAGTCCCCAATTTTCTCACCAAAATCAGTCCAAATCGCAATTTTTTTCTCAAAACCTTAGGTGTCAACATATCCTGAAAATCAGTATACTTATGGATCTCACTATTTCAATACTACTCTACAACAAACCCATTTTCATGAAACTCAAAAGGTGAAAAGTTATTTCGGGACTGAAATCCAGACAAAAATTCTGTTGGATTTTGGAGATAACCAAAATCTGTCAGCTCTGAAACGGATTTTGCGTCATAAGTGCTGTAAACGTACTGGAGCCTACGTCAGCCTAGCGCCAAGATTTGCCACTTGTTCTCGATAAAAGTGGCTCATCCACGTCTTCATAGTTACAATCTTCACACGAGTTTTCAACCTCTTCTATCCCTCATTACTTAATTCCAATAAATTCCTATACAAAATTTAGAGATTTGTATATGGAAAAGATTTCTACCTAACCTAACAAGATATCTTTGATTAACCGGGCGCTCAATGCTGATTTTAATAATATAAGAAGCAATTCCAACTGAATTTCTATCAAGACTGTAATTTTAATGAGGGGTTGTTTAATTAGAAATATTGTTGTGTGGTCTTGAAAGGTACTGGTTTTGGTGTAAAATGCGGGGGTACGGAAACTTTTGATACATTGCGCAGATTCATCGTTTCGGCTAGTAAGTATTACGAAGGAGAGTCGGGTCGCTTTGCGAGAGCGAGATATAAGGAGGTGCAGAGCATATGTAGAACCTTCGACTCTCCAAGCATTGAGTCCTGTACTGTTGATAAATGAACCCTTATAAATGAGACGATTATTAGGCGGTTGAAAATCGACTACATTAATTACGGAGTACACAAGAGATATATGTATCTAGAACCTCTTCCTTATGAAGAGATAAAACAGTCTAGTATACGATCAGTATACCAGGATCACGTGTAGCCCGGCTTTACCGAACCTTAAGAGAAAGCGTCATGGTCTACAAGAACGGGTAGAGCGATATCAGTATTTCGAGTTAAAGGGGTAAAGACATAACTTATTGCATATGGCTTTGTTTTATCACACCCTACCAACTTTTCTCTATTTTCTGGGGAATTAATGGATGGGAACTTCCGTCTCACTATAAACAGCGGTTTGACCAGTCTGTATACTGTATAAGACTAGCCCTAGAGAGGCAGGGAGAACCTCCGTATTTGTAAGATCGTTAAAAAGTAAGCTTTTAGTTTCCTTCGATTTGCTTTTTTGAGACTTGCACAATGCCTTCTGGAGTGTTTTTGGAGCATTCTCGCTCCACTAGAGCTTCGCTACAGCTATTTACAACCTGCGCTGTGAACTCGTCATCGCAGCCGTCATCGAGCCACAGTGGGGTTAGGTCATCTCATCAACGGGTAGGTGTGTTTGTGGTGGCGTGCGCGGGCCAGTCAGACCACTGTGAAGTGGTAGAATTACCTCCACTGGAGGACCCTGTCAGGGTACCTTGGAGAGGAGTGTTGCGCGACGAGGCGCCGACGTAAATAATCGGGTTGGCGACCTCAATCCAGTCCTGACTCGTAGTATCCCACACGGACACATCCTTACGGGTCAGATCTGTGGAGAAGATTGCGGAGCTGCCTGCAGGGATTGTGATGCGGTCAAAGCCGCGCAGAACTTTGGGTGGCTCGCCACCCCCAAGTCCGATATAGAGCTGGGCGACTTCATCTCCATCAACGCTGCCGGTGTTGGTGATGGTGCATGAAACGGTAGCGATAATCTCCCAGAGGCCTGGGTTGCCACCGGGCGCGCCACCTGCCGGAACAAGGGGCTGAGGTGAACCATCATCGAAGCTTGTTGGCAGGTATTGATCGGAGGATTCGCCATAGTAGGGATCTCCCGATGCAGCCTCAAGATCGGTCGTGTTGAGATAAGGATAGATGTACTGGATTACACGGTGTGGGATAGTGTTGTTGGGGAAAAGATACAGAGATGTATCATTGCTGTATGTGCCAAGAGTAGGCGCTGCCGAGGTCTCACCACTTGCTGGTGTGTATGGCGCTGGGTTACCTGGAGTAATCACCAAGTTGGAGTATTGGAATGTCGTGTATGACAAGCCGAATCCGAACTCGTAGATCGGGTCGATATTGTGCTGATCAAGGTATCTGTATTCGATGAACACACCCTCGCTGAAGTCGTCTTGTGGAGCGCCAAACTGCCCGTTATTTGGTTCGTAGAGGATATCGGTACCGTAGTCCTCGCGGTTACGGGCGATAGTGAATGGAAGTTTCCCTCCAGGATTGACAAAGCCCCAGAGAATGTCGACTATGGAATTGCCACTTTCTTGGCCGGGGAGACCAGCCCAGATGATACCAGTAACGTTGTCATTGTCGTACCAAGCAGACACGTTGACGGGTCCGACAGAGTGAATCACGACGATTGTGTTGTTGGAGTAGGAAGTCACGTCATTGATTAGTCGATCACCCTCTTGCCACAGAGACAGATTTTTGCGGTCGCCATAGTTCTCATCCACAACAATATAGCCTTCACCGGAGTCCGCATTGACGAAGACCAGAGAAACTTCAGAGATGGTGGCAAGGCGTGCGACTTGGGTATCGGCTTCCTCGGAGACGATGGCTTCAATGATCGGTGGTGGACTTAGTTGGGTGAGAGCATAATTCTGAATGGCTTGCTCGGGTGTGACCAAGTATGGGAAATTGGCGGTGCCTGGAAATCTGTCAGTCTCCACTTGGAAGTGGTGCAGAGAGCTGCACGACTCACCTGAGCCCCATCCCATGGCCAACGTGCCATTATCACAGCCTCGATCGCTACACCCATTTGCTCCATATGGATTGGACCCTGCGTCATAGCCGAAGATGCCAATCGACTTCTCAGTTCCAGTCAATGGCAGGCCTCCAGTGTTCTTCAAGAGAACGTTGCTCTGCTGACTGACTTCACGAATTACCTGAGCATGTTCGGCTCGGACATCAACATGCTCGTTGACAAGGACGACTGGCGATTCAGGATCATTAGGGTGTTCTTGGTAAAAGGTATCGTAACTCCAGCTGAAGAAGTTTGTTGGCACGAGATTCTGGTCGCGGCCAACGTAGTAGTAGGCTGCCATGATCCTGGTCGCCATGTCATCGAGTCTCCATTGAGGCAGAGTACCATTGAGAATTGCGATGGTCAGATTTGTTCCCCAGAAGCTGAGGCCCGTGTTGAACAAGGTGTCGCCGGGCATAGTCATGTCAAGACCGGCAGCAGCTGTGCTAACACCCGAGTGCTGAGCTTGCCAATCAGACATGACGAAACCTTGAAAACCAAGTTCATTCTTGAGGAGATGGTTGATGGCGTACGAGTTGGCACAGGCGTACGAGTTGTTGACTTGGTTGTAAGAGCACATAACAGCGCCAGTGCCAGCCTTGACAGCTTCGGCAAATGGCCACAGATAGAGCTCATGCATGGTCTTGTCGTCCAGGTTGGAGCTCAAAGCTTCGGTAATGTTGAAACCGTAGCCATTTGCCTCACCTGCCTGTCGGAAATGCTCCTGTTCATTAGCGATGAAATGCTTGGTGCACGCGATGACGCCAGCGCTTTGAATGCCCTGGATCGTGGGCGCAATCAGCTGGCCAGTAAGGTAGGGGTCGGGACTGAAGCCCTCCCAATTTCGGCCCGCCTCGGGAGATCTACCGAGTGGCCCGCAGACGGGACCAAGCTGCACATCGATACCTTTGCCACGGTGTTCCTCGCCCATGGCAACACCTCGAGCGTAAGCCAGGTCTCGATTCCAGGTAGCTGCAACATTGACTCCGGCAGGGAAGGCCGAGACATAGTCACCTGGATCCATCAGCACGCGCCATCATACCGTGTAGTCCGTGCCAACCAAAACGTATGCCCACAGGCGAATCCTGCATGCACAGTGCGTGAAACCCGAGTCTGGGAATGGCTCCCACATTGCCGACACAGCGCTCACCTTCCCAGCTGTGGAACGTTAGCTAGTTTGGTCCATGTCCATAAGTCGTACGGGCCTTACCCAACTCCGGTCGTCAAGTTCACCTTTTCGAGGAGGGTTAGTTGGTCGACGAAGTTTCGTGCCTTCTCGTATGCAGCCGACCAGTTTCCTATCGCCAGGGGATGAGCTTGGCACTGGGTTTGAATGCCGTTTCCTTACCTGTTCCTTCACCCCAGGGTGACGGGTAGCTTGGAGGGGAGATCGCTAATGGACCAGAATAATCTGTCCAAGGTTGCTGGGATTGTCTCTTGTCTGTGTGCTCAAAAGTCTAGAGGATATCGAGTCAGTACTAAACACGATGCTGCAATTTAGACGTGATGCTTAACCCTTCCAGAAACGGATATAGCGGCGGCAATGAAAGCCACCGCCGTTTCGGCAAACCGCATTGCTGGTTGACGTCACCGTTTAGGTTACGGAATTCCCGACAGGACCTTGTGAGTTAGTACGAGGTGTCTAGACAAGACTGAGATATACAAGGTGCAGGTCCAGCACAAAGTGGGAGAATGGTCCAGCTGGAGGGGTGGGTCCAAGCTCGAACTTTGCAAGCTCTGCAAGGTCGATGCGCACACGCGGCGCGCATACCTAACTTATTAATTAATTACAACAAAGAAGCCGAGACATCGAAGTTACAGTCCACAGTATGATCCGCTCATGGAACCCTTCATGTAAGGTAGTGGACCTCATCTGACACGCTAAATTGTCCATGCTGTGCACTGCCGTTGCAACGAGCTCCTGTATCCTACCTCATCGTTGCCACCAACAATCTCGGCGCGTATTCCGTGTAAGTCAACCATTTCTAAGCGAGTGGCTCGGCCCTTGACAAAGTCATTGGCAGATATTACCCGGACACTATTGAAGTTTATGGTGTTTGGTGGGCTCTGGTGATGTTGACAATGGGCTTTCCCGCGTCTTGGTTCTGGGACAATAACACTTTGTCATGGTTACATTCCTTGCATGGAGGGCTAAGGCTGGTAAGGGAACTTGCGTCGACCGTTGTACTGAGGGGTTCACAGCTTTGTTTGACGTCACATGGACTCCACGAGAGGTCTGTGAGGCGGCTCTAAGAGTTGCTGTCCTTTTTGGGCAGTCTGCCCAGTTGTACCAGGAACAGCTACTTGGGCCTACCCAAGATATGAATATCCAAGCTGTGGAGCCATTTTCAAGGTGCTCTGAAATATTGGTAAGAATGTGCCATTATGGCAAAGACCTCCAAGAGTTTTTCCGTGAGTTTGCCATGATCTGTCCCTGCGGGGAAAATATCTTCAGTAGACAAATACTTTTGTTTATATTAATGCTTTCTTGAGAGGTTTGCAAACGCCGTCAATTCGAGCTGGAAGTACGAGACGCACGGGGACGGCTAACCCAGAGAGTCAGTATCTGAGATGCAAATGGGAGCTATCTTCTGGCCAAGTTCAATAATATCCTGATTCTGGTTGTGGGACTGACAAATCGAAGCCAAGCCGGGCCGAGGTCAGCCAAGTCGAGACAAGTTTCTAGATTTAAGGGCATGATCGGCACACCCAGCACTGCGCCTCGGGGATCAGGCTGTTGATCCTTACCTGCAGATTGCGAGCTGGCGCTCAGAAGAGTACTGAATTGGGCGCGCAGGGGTGGATGAGGCAGCGGATTTGATGCAATCCGCCCTATTCCTAATTGGGCACACTAGCCGATAAGCCCTTAAAGCACCCCAATGCGCTCCCCTAAGACCTCCCTCTAACTTAAAGCACGGCCGGTACTGCCCCTATAGCGCCCTATAGGCCCCTTATAAGGCCTAGCCACCTAATTTTCTCCCACTGTCGTCGCTATTTCATCCCCCCAAAGCACTTCAAGTGACCCTCTATTATCACAGTTCTTAATATACCTGTGCCTATTATACCCCTCAATTAAGAATTTTAAGGGCCTTAGGGGGTACCACCCCGCTGACGCCTGCTTATACTACTCTATATACTCTAACCTAGGTCTCTCCTAGAGTAAGTAATAGGGGCCGGTAGGTAGCTCTATAGTCACGGTACAAGGGATGAGAATTGGGTGGTAAGCACTAAAAAGTCACATGTCGGCTCTCATACCCAATTAGGAATAGTGCGAGTTGCACCAAATCCGGGCTAGGTTGCATCAAATCCGCGGCCAAAGGGTGACTGCTCTGTAACTGAACAGGGTCGGATCGACAGTGGGACTAAACTACCGGTATTGGCCAGCGCGTGTCCCATGCATCCCGCCAAGAGTACTCGTACCCTGACTGCAACGGTTACACACAACTACAGGCAGAAGGTCGGGTCGAATGTTGTCGTTACCTGATCTGCGCTGCGCGAAGTCGTGGATATCGTCTTCCTCACTCTATGCTCAGCTTCTCATCGGATGGTGCTTTGCCTCAGCAATATAAAGCCAGGTAGTTCAACTGGAAATTCTCCGAGAAGGAACTTTTAAGTATAAATGATGATAGCTTAGTTAGTAGAGATTTGATGCACTTGGCTTACGCAGATATTATCATACTGTAGATCCCCCGGGCTTTCAAATGCCGATTGGGGTCCCCACACCTCACCGCGATGGTGGTGATCTCCGATGAGTGTGATTTGAAATGAAGACGTAAGTTATTACAGTGAAATTGGGTGGCTGGGCGCACTCTAAGATCAGCCGTCTGCTTGTGAGTAGTCGAAAGACCACAGGCAGGCAACTACTGTATGTGTATTACTACGAGTATACCTGAATGTGTGCCACTGCCACACCTTCTAGACTGCTTTGATTTCGAACACAGCCATTCAAGACAAAGCTTTAGTGACACGGCAGAGTCACGGTCTCTAGTTCTATATGATCTTCTTACCACATTATTCCCTCTGCTCATGTAATATCTCCAGTACAACACTGGGCAATGATCTCTTCGACCCTGGTGTCTGGTATCGAGCTGGATGCCAGGTTGCCTACAGCACCGCAAGGTAATTAAGGAAATCGAGCAGCTTGCAAATGCCTTCTCCAGACTTTGGCGTTCTGCAAGGAACAATCGCCGCTAACCTACCCACCTCCGCAATCCTGATTTCGATTTTGGGCGATGTGAATGGGCCCAGGGCAGGTTAAGCTCCTCGCCTAGGTAACTTGCCTAGCTCACCTATTCCCAGAGCGCAGAAATGAACTCTACATACTCACTGCCCCACAGCTTGTCGCCGCCTCAGTGTTTCGTTCTTCTATACGACCCATTGTAGAACATAGAATACCGTAGGATAAGTTGCGGCTTTAACACTCTAACCCGAGCGAGCGCGGCTAGCCCTCTACCAACCCAACACGCGAGAACACGCACACAATCACGACAAACCAACGATGGTCTCAACGCGTCACCATCCGCGCCAGTTCCCTGAGCCAGCAACACCCGCGTCGCGTTCGACCAAATGCACGCCTGCGAAGACCAAATCTACCTCGATCTCGAAGGTGCGCTCTCGGCCGACCTCCCCCACTGGCCCTGCTTCAAGCGCCGTCGTAGACGGTGCCAACACCGCCAATGGCACCGTCATTGCAAAACCAGCGCCCTTAAGACGTAAGCGCAACTCCACCAGAGCAGCATCCACGCAGACATACACCCACACCATTGACACCCTTACCATCCTCTGGCTGTCCGTCTCCCTGCCCCTCGTGTTCTGGGACATAGGCTATGTGGTGCTGCGGCCTCACAGCATGCCCGGCGGGAAGTTCCACTCCCCGGTCTGGATCCCATACGGGCTCTATGCAGCGGTAGACTACCTGTACGGGTTCCCGGCATGGAACAACGGGGTGGGGTTCACCGCGGCGCAGACCATGTTGAATGTGATCGAGACGCTGATGTACTGTTATTACCTTTACATCCTCGCGGTCCGCGGCAAGGGAACGGGCTGGATCGCAAAGCTCTGGACCCAGAAATTCTCTACCACCACTGGTACTGCTGTTACAGTCAAAGGCCAAGGCGTGGCATTCGCTGTCCTCGTCGCTTACGCTGCCGCCGTCATGACGGTCAGTAAGACGGCGCTGTACTGTAAGTCTCCTGCCGGCTCTTGTTTTTCTCTTTTAAAGTTCAAGCTGCTGGTGTTACAGAAATTTCATTTTCATTGTGAACTAACAGAAGATGTGTCCAAGGGCTGAACGAATACTTCTCAAACTTCGAGAACATCGGGCACAACTCGGTTAGCACGCTGTTCTGGCTGTGGATCGTGCCAAACGGTGCTTGGCTGGTTTTCCCCAGCTGGATGATCTATGTGCTTGGTACGGAGATTGTCGCCGCCATGAACGAGGCTGGTTACTCTTAACTTTCTAAGCTGTTTGTTGGTTCAAGTGAGAAAGAAAGTCAGACTCTCTCCACAGCAGAAGGAGAAAATGACGACGACGACGATAATGATGAAGATGATGTGTTTTGTATGCATACGAACTGTTTTGATCGCCTTAGCGATTGATGATTGTTTTATGACAGACTATCTAGTATCTTGTCAAGGAGGGCAGGTGCTGAAAATGGAAGGCAATACCCCTGTTTGAGCATTGCATCATCTGCATGCGTAGACAGGTGTGCTTGGGTAAAAGGCACACAAGTTCTCTGCACATGCAGAAAATACTGGGTACAAATATGCAACCATGGACAAATTATGTGAAATCTGTTAGTTAGACATACTACATCAACTAGATGGCTAAGGTGCAGCGGGTAGTGAGTAGTCCAGTGGCATGCGCAGATCAGAGGTGAGAGTACCAAAGATAGAAAGAGAGTACAAGAGTCTAACAAATTTGCTCAAGTACTCAATTGTCCACGCTAAGTAGTTACTACACATTTTGCCCATGTTTGCGCCTAAACTTGAGGCCGTGTCCATGTTGCTTTGGCTGACTACCATAGTTTCGGCGCCCTGACTGCTTCTTGTCTCGCTGCATGCTGGAGCCCAGCTGGATGTCAACACGTGGGGGAGTCGAGAAGCCAAAGCTCTTGGCCAACTTGGCGAGATCGAGCTTGTGTACGTCAAAGACGCTGCGCAGGCTGTGAGAGGCATAGGCTTGGATATAGGAGCGATATCCGTCTTTGGCTGACTGTGACAAGATGTTAGCCGGGCGGGTCTTTCTTCGGCCAGCTTCGACCCACGAAAGCAGACATACCTTATTGAGATAGTAGTTCTGATTGATCAGCTTCTCCAGCTGACTTTGCACGTTGAGCAGCTTCTTTGCCGGGAAGTCGAATTCGACCACGGGCACTCGTGCCTCTTTGAGATGGCTCAGGAAGCCGACCTCGTGGGGCTGCAGAAACATCAGACTTTTGCCTCTGCCACCAGAGCCTCTGGCCGTTCGACCAACTCGATGGATGTAGTCGCGAGGGTCATCCGGTGGATCGAATTGCACGATCCAGTCGACGTCTGGAATGTCCAAGCCTCGTGCTGCCACATCGGTGCAGATCATTGAGCCCTGTTTGGCATTGCAAAATTCGAAGAAAGTGTTTGTCCGTTTCTGTTGCTTAAGGTTGCCGTGCAGTTCAAGGACTGGGAGGTCGATGTAGTTGAGCAGTTCCGCATGATACTTGACACAATTGCAGCTTGAGCAAAACACAATGACTTTCTTCTTAGCCATCTTCTTAAGGAATGTGAAAAGCAGGAGGAACCGCTTGTCGGTTTCACAAATGACGTAGCCCTGCTCCAGGCCAGCCACGGTAGAGTGTTCTTGCTGGTGGTCGACATTGATGTAGAGCGGTCCCGGCTTCAGGGAGATGCGAGCCAAGTCTTCGACTTTGGTGGTCTGAGTGGCTGAGAAGAGCATTGTCTGGCGATCTTCTTTGGGCAAAATCTTGACGATCTGCCTCATCTCGTCTTCGAACCCAACTTCCAAGATTCGGTCTGCTTCGTCAATGATAAGCGCTTTGATGTTCTTGAACACAAACCCTTTCGTGTTCTGAAGATGATCCAGCAACCGCCCAGGAGTTGCGATCAGGAGATTAATACCTTTAGTTAGCTTGTCGGCTTCGGCACTTCGATTCGCCCCTCCAATCACAATACCAACCGTCTGGCTATGAAACTGTATCAACTCGCGTGCCACGCCGAATATTTGCAAAGCCAATTCCCTGGTCGGAGACACAATCATGACACCCGTGCCATTCCTGGGTTTGAACCTGAGAGCCGACAGTAGTTCCACCGCTGGAAGCAAGAAGGCGAGTGTTTTGCCAGAACCCGTCTTGGCAGCACCGAGGACATCTCGGCCAGCCAACAGTGGAGGGATGGCCCGTTGCTGGATTTGAGTCATAGTCTCAAATTTCATCTCTTGCAATGCCTTCATCGTCTTTTCTGATAGAGTCAATTCTGCAAATTTATCTGGTAACACCTGTCCGCCCGGCAGCGAGAGCGCTGTGTCTGTGGGCAGATCTGACTCGGTAGCCCTAGTTCTGTCCAGCGCGACCTCATGAGAGTCCTTCATTTCTGCGTCATCGCCGCCGTCATCGCCATCTTCGGAACCGTCGTCACTGTCTTCGCCTTGTGTCTCGTCTATTTTACTCTCCTCTTCACGATTCTCGTCCACTCTCTCTCCCAATGTCCGTCGCGCCATTGGCCGATCTTCGCCGCCGCTCTGGTCATTGTCATCTGAAGAAGGTGTCCTCTTCCGTCGTTTGGATTTATGGGCCTTGCTCGTCGCAGGTGCAGCATTTGACTCTTGGACTTCTGTCAACACAGTAGCCTCAGCAGAGAATTTGGTATCTTTGAGTTTTGCATGACTTCTTTTGCGCTTTTTAGATGCCACTGGATCCTTATTTGAGGCCATTTCTGCAAGGTGCCGTGTCTGCGTTTCCGGAGAGGAAGAGAGAGCAAATTTAGAAGTGAAATGGAAAACGGAGCAGCAGGAAAGAAATTCTTATCGATAAACACAGTCAATGCCAAGATGAGGAAAATCCGCATCGGGCTCTCGCCCCTTTCAGTCTAGGGTGAGGCCGCTCTATGCTCGCCCAACCTCACCCCAGCCTTCACCCAAGACCCGGTCATACTAAGACACCAGCGGCCTTGGCCTTGATTCTGACTGGTCAGCTGGTCTAGGCTTCCGTGGGGCCCGTTAGAGGGGGAGCAATCCCAAAGACGCTATGCTAGTTCTAGTAGACAAGGAAAAAGCAGCAGTATTTCCTCTACATGCTGTGCTCAGGTATTCCTGTCTGTCTTGAACTCCTCAGTTTCTCACCTTGTCGTCGCGCATCCTCTCTACTCCCTACTCAGCCTGCTTGTAGCCCAGCTCGAAATCGTGTCGCACAAAGACAACAACTCTGTTCAACCTCTATTTGTATCTATGAAGGCAAATCAGGCAAGGGCGGCCAGCGCCAGATGGAATAGGAACTCGTATGAGGATTGCAGGCTATTGAGGGAGGAGCAGCTATATATATGAGAAAACTCTGCTCTTGGCGATCAGACTAGTCAGGCCTCCGATTATCGGCCAATTTCCCCCTGACAAAGGGCCATACCGTGAAGAGTTCCATGATAGAGGCCAGCTTAGAGCACTTATTAAGACATCATGAGGGGTTAAGAGAGTTCGGTTAAAACGCCCAGTGTGTAGTTCGAACAGGAGGTCAAACCTGACCATTGGTGCTACCGCCTGTCTAATGCTGTATGTCCTCTTTGCACTGCAACCGATTTCCAAGGATACAATGAGGTCGCATGGTAGAATATTGACTGCAGATGTACCAGCAAACTTTCGCACTCTCGAGGCCGCTAGACTTTTCGTAGTCGCCATTTGGCGAACTAAATGCAGGGCATGGTAGGCTGAGGCTTTGGGAGACCAGGAGGTCACTTCCACCAATGTAAGTCCGTTACATCATTCAATTGTTGTCTTGGTCATCTTCGGCGGAACCCTTCTTTCTTCTCTTTCTTCTCGTTCTTCTCCGCGTCAACTCTCTGGTATTTTTGATATACCCTCACCCCAAACGCCTTGGCACAGAACCAGCTATCACTATCCACTCTGATTGGCCCGCCTCGTAGGAACGGGAGCACGTCACTTCGATCTTTCCTCCGTTTAACAATCTCATTCATCAAATCACCATGCTTGGCCAACCGTGCATCCGCCAGGCTTAACCTTCCATCAGCATTTGCAGCGATCGCCCAGATCACCGATACGTGTATCACATCCATAATCCCACGGCCGGGTACTCGAGCTGCATTCACCAATTCCAGCCTGGTCAACCCCGTTTCATCGTCCCGTGGTCGCATCGTTAACTGCTCTATATCCTCAAGCATGTACCGCTCCTTACGGGTGGGTAGTCTGGCGATGTCGATGCCACGAAATGGTCCGAAGAAAAATGGCCGAGTATTGCCATAGGCTAGTTGCATACTAGAAGCTAGAAGAAGGGAAACGGGGAAATTGAGACCGAGAGAAAGATATCCACGCAGAGACTCAGAGATGAAGATGATGCCATCGTTATTGAGGTCGAAGAAGGAGAGGTGGCGTTTGAAGGGAGTGGGATATGGGGTTGAGGACGGGAAGAGGATCTGAGGTGCCATCTCGGAAGATGGGGAGAGGTAGTAGGCGAGGAATTCAATGTCACTTTTCCATCCTACAAGTAATTTTAATCGGCAATATATACCTTCACCGCGTCAGGCGTTTTCCACCCTCAAACGTAGGAATCGAAGGATATGAGAGAACAAGCAGCGCGAACCATGAAAGCAACATAGGCAAACTTGCCAAGATAAACACATCTACAACCCCTAGAAACCGATTCGCGAATCATCTTTGTCTTACAGTGTGTAAGTCGCAAATTTGCCTGAATAAACTAGTTAAGGTCCCCGCGATCTCCCCTTGTGGTTCTTTAACGGTTGACTGGTCTCGCCGTGACCGACTACCCGATGATGAGATGAGACTGTAGCTAAGTCACAGCCAGGTGCTGAATCCCCAGGCGCTCAATTTTAGCTGCAGCAGGCGGTTTCAGCATGGCTGTCTGCAGATTCTACCAACAGGGCAACTGTCGCTTTGGAGAGAGGTGTCGATTTGAGCACCCTGGAAAACAAACGCAGGCCAGTCAGAACAGGTTTGGGCCGCTACAGAATCCTGGACTTGGTGAGTCGAAGAAACCAGCACACACTTGGACCTTCAACCTCCAAGAATTCAAGGACGAACTTACGGCCGGGAAAGGGCGACCAAACTGGATTTTGTCGGCATTCGGGCCAGGGAAACAGCCCCCCGCTTCACTTCTTCAAGATCTTGAATGGAGTCCTGAGGAGTTCCGGGTCGAGTTTTACAAGCAAGCAGCTCTAGGCAATGAGGATACTGCAGATCAGCAAGCGATCCAGACCTGGAATAATGCCCTTAACGAGATCAAAGATGTCTATGACAATGTTCACAACGTGCTCGAATTCATGAAAGACGCGGATTCCCAACAAAAGCGACCCTCGCGGTACGACATGTGTAATATGGATGGCACAGAGACAGTCGAGCAGTTCAAGAGTTCGTTCAACCAGTCGCCGCAGCCGGAAGCCTCGTCCACCACGATTGGCAGTGTGATGTTCGGCAAACCTGCCTTCGGCAAGTCAGGATTTGGTTCTAGTCAGGCATCGTCATCACCATTTGCCCAGCAATCGACCTCAACTTTTGGCCGACCGTCCACAGCCGCATTCGGCTCAGGCATGTTTGGGAAACCAGCTGCCACAAGCACGGCCTTCGGCCAGCCGGCCTTCGGCTCGTCAGGTTTTGGCCAAGAGAAGAAGAATCCATTTGCTCCCGCATCTGCTTCGAGCCGCTTCGGGCAGGGAGCGTCAACATTCGGTCAGCCTACACAGCCATCTTCGGGTTTTGGCCAGTCCTCACAGCCCACATCAACGTTTGGACAGCCGTCCCAAACGTCTCCATTTGCACAGAGAACGCAACAGACGTCAGCGTTCGGACAGACCAGTCAGCCTTCGTCCTTGCTCGGACAAGCTAGCCAGGTCACTTCAACCTTTGGTCAGCCCAGTCAGCCGACCTCCGCTTTTGGAAAGCCATCTCAGATTCCCGCTTTTGGGCTACCCAGTCAGCCGTCTTCAACATTTGGACAACCATCGCAACCTAGTTCGACGTTCGGACAACCTTCCCAAGCGTCACCTTTCAGCAATCCTTTTGGAAAGTCTGATCAGCCCACCTCCAGCTTTGGGCAAGCATCTCAACCCTCATCAGGCTTTAGTAAACCGGGAATTGGGACTTCACCCGGCGCAGAATTCGGCTTTGGCATGTTTGGCAAGAGAGAAGGCTCAGACAATATCTTCGGAGAAAAAGAAGGTTCAGCAACAGCCAAGGACCAAGACATGGACACAACGTCCGCTTCTACCGGCCAATCATCCTCTGCTGGTGCCAACCCATTCGCAAAATCCCCTTCTGCTCCAACATCTGCTTTTGAGACATCACGACCTCCTCATGCATCTCAAGCAAACACCGTTTCTGGAGAACCACTCAACCCCAGCACGACCGTGACAGGCACACCGCAGACCCAGACCAAAGGCCCTTCCGCCCCTGTCATCTACGCCCAAACACTGCCATCAATACCTCCCGAAAAGGACGCCTCTGGTCGGATCACATTCTACCGCGGCCAGCCCGTCACCTACATCGAGGAACCCAGAGAGCACGACCAGTTCGGCAATGAAAAGCCTGCTACATACTACCCCTGTTACAAGCGCCCAGATAAGCAGGATGTGGAGAAAATATGGTTTCCTGAGGGAGGTAATGATGCGCAAGTCAGGCATTTGAACAAGGACAGCAAACGGAAGGATTTGGAAGCGGAGGATGACGAATACACAGAGGAAGTGAAAGAGATGTACAAGTATTTGAAGAGGGAGGGTGCTTGGCGGGGAGGGAAGGTGCCTTTGGTACCACCGATGCGACAGTGGGTGGATTATGATTTTTAACCCATGGGAAAGGGCAGCAGATTTGTGTCGACATAGTCAGCGTGGTGCTGTGTCGGTGGCCGTTTCTTGCCAAGGAATTGGTTCAGAAACGTCGCATGGGCCAAAATATCGCTAAGGCTGATCTGCTACACTTAATTGAGGCAAGGTAGCCGTGGATGTCTCGAATGCATCTGAATTATGAGGAGGCACTCTTTTCTTTGTATCACTCTAACAACATCCTCCGGGTTGATTGCTCCATCCAACCGTTTGGGGGTATCTTCTAAGCGGCAATGGTAACCTCGACCTCGACACCGGCCTCGATGTTGATGATAATCTGCTTCACAACCTCGGTTGGCGCATTGAGATCGATCAATCGCTTGTGAATGCGCATTTCGTACAGATCCCAGGTCTTGGAACCTTCACCACAGGGCGTCTTTCTAGTCGAAATCTAAACCCACATATTCATTAGCATCGTTGTTTGTGCAGTCCCAGAACCAGATAGCATCACAGAGTGTCGTACCTTGAGAGTCTTGGTTGGCAGTCTCACAGGGCCCTTGACGCGGAGGTTCTTGGACTTGGCACGCTCGAGGAGCTCGGTGCACACTTTCTCGAGCGACTGCACCTTGCGAGAGGTGAGGGTGATGCGGATCTTATGAACTTTCTGCAAACCGTGTCGTCAGAATTCCAGCCATTCTCTTCGCTCGTTGCACTCGCGTGATTGTCTTACAGGGCCCTCGCCATCAAAACCCTTCTCTGGCTTTTGGAATGACATTTTGGCCGTCGGTAATTGTTAATGGGTGCTGATCTGACTGTGAGAAGGAGGAGATGTGGACGCCAATCACGACGTAAACAACCAGTGTTCAGAAGGTGATGAAAGGCTTGATGCTACAACAGAGGGGTTGTGCAGACTTGCCTGGCGGAAGGATCGGTAGACTGTGCGCCAAGATTTCGCCAGGCTTGGCACAGTCTTTTGCTCACCGGATTCACGCTAGTCTGTATTAGGTAGGAAGCGACTGCCTGCCAAGAACAATTGGTGATGACTCGAGATTTTAATGAAATCACGACCAATTTGCGATGATGTGCTTTCTCTTCGTTATTACTAAAGAGTGAGTATGGAAGAGATACCAGGCATTCCAGGAGTACTCCCTCCACTCGTACCATATCGTACAGCAACTAATCTGCCTCCTGAGGAATGGCAAGCATGTCTCGACTCATGGCTAGTTAGTATCGAAGTCAGACTCAGACTACCGGATGAGCAGTTTTCGAAGATTTCACTCCCTCACAATGGCTCTGGTGTGCCGTTTCTAATGTCCTATTTTCGGCGTCCAGAGTCTGCTCCAGCAAGGCTCCAGCCGATAGAGGTCCGGCTGCGCCAATGCTCTTACCTATTGACAAAGCGATTGCTATTGATCATACCGGAAAGCAACTTTCTGGAGCTGCCTTCCATGCTCAATTTTGTTCTGGATGCCAATGCCAACTTCCAGACCGTCTCAGAGTGGAAGCAGACCCTCAGGCAGTCGATCTTTGTGCAGAGCGCCTCATTTGACTCGAACATGGCCTCGTGGAAGGCTTTAACTGAAATTTCGTTGCTCTCACAGCCATCTTCCAAATGGATTGAGGGCCTCAAAAAAATGAATCTTCTAGTCAAGACACTTCCAAAGGCTGGGTTTGTGTTGATAACTGGCGCTACCTATCTGGAAAGCCTGATACATGCTTATACCAGCTCTGAGTCGCCTGCACAAACTACTGTCGTCGAGCACGCTTACCATGGTCTCCTCAGCCTACTCTCGCCAGAGTATACACAGCCGAATAATCTGATGGATCAGCTTCATCTACTCAAATCGGAAACTAGTCAGACGCAACAGTCGCAACATCAGCAGAAGACGCTATGGAGTGCTTTGATATGTGAAACCAGCTTTCTACGCCATTTATCCACTAGTACAGCACTAAATGAGACCAAAAGAGGCCGTGGTGTCATTAACGACTTAAGGGTCTGCCGTGAGCAGAGCAAGCATCTACATCCGCGGCGCAAACCGAAGGTGTCCAAGGACAAGGGTAAAGGCAAAGCAACTGACCTAGATGAAATACACATCCACAAGACTACATCGATATCTCAAGTCCACGAACTCTTTCCTCATCTCCCGACAGCCTACATCCTCCGCCTCCTGGACCACTTTCAAGACAACACAGAATTTGTAATTGCAGCTCTCCTCGAACCCGACTCCCTACCACCTCGTCTTCAGGTTCAAGATCAAGACCGAACAGCCGATGGAGAGATCTCGGCCGCAATCTCTGCACCACCTAATCTTGCCCCTCATTCCACACCTCCCCTCCCACCCCAGCGTCGCAACGTCTTTGACGATGACGATTTCGATAATCTCCGCATATCTCCCAGGCAAGTCCATCATGGCCGCAAAGCCATCGACATCTCTCGGCCCGAAACGGTGGAGGAGCACAATCGATCTAAGGCCGCCATCATGGCCGCCCTCGCAGCGTTTGATTCAGACGACGATGAGCGCGATGACACATACGATGTTGCGGATGTAGGCGGGAGTGTTGACCAAAGTATCGATACTGATAATCGCGCGCCTGGCCAGCAGAATACTCAACATGATCTGCACGAGGAATCGCTATTCCGGGCGTGGAAGGACACGCCGGCGCTCTTTGCGCGAGACAGCAAGACTCGCATTTCTCCTACCAGGCAGCAACTGAAGAGAGATCTGGATATGACAGACGAGCAGATTGAAGGGTGGGTTATCATGCTCAGCAAGGACCACATGAGGCAGCGACGGCTGGAGAAGAAGTATTCGGCTGTCGCGGCTTTTCAGGGAAACCAGAGACTGCTAGGCCAGACAAAATGGAGCGGCAGTGCTGATGCTAGCGCGGAGAATACGGACGACGAGAACAGCGCAAGAGGTCAAGGTGCAAACGACAGCAAGATTAGAGGTAGCGGAAGTTGGGGACGAGGTGGTTCGCGAAGAACGGGTGGCGCGGCTGGTGCAGGTCCACAATATGCAGCAGCCCAATCACAAGCAATAAAGAATAAATCAGAACACGCAAGACAGCATGGCGGGTTCCGCAATGGGAGAGGCAGTCGGAATACTCGCAGAGAGGGGAGGGCGAAGAAGATGGCAAGAGGTGCTTTTGGAGGCCCACCAGTAGCAGGATCATGACCCAACGTCTCTATCCCTGTCTCTGCTCTCAGATGTATATAGGACAGGGAAGGGAAAGATGACTGCAGCCGTGACCATTGGGTTCTTCAAATCCAGTAATTTGGTGTCGCATTGATGATCTAGGTGCTCGTACAGTAACTTGCATGTTTAATTCACCCTATGCCATCATCTGACCTACCCCTACATGCTCTCCTTCCACTTTTAGATCCAGGACCCTATTTGTGCAGAGCTAAGTTGCCCACAGATCCAAACAGCCACCAGTAGTTCAACAAAATACCCAGTACCTGGTATATGTTGGCTCCTTTTCTTCCCGTTTCGGTGTGTTCATGAATTCCATAGTTCTTCTTCACCCTTTCTCACTTCAACAACTCCCCAACACCAGCGAACTGCGTCGCTTCATCCTCGAGTGCTCTCGTCTGCACACCAATGTCGTCCACCACACCATCCACCACCCTTCCCTCTCTGCGCTTGTACAGCTCCAAGATCCTCCCCTTGCCACCTGTCTGATCGATCTTGCCTAACTCGCTGACCCTCACACCCCTAACACCTTCCAGCAGCTTCAAGATCACCGCCCGCAGCTTCTTTGCCTTGCCCGTGATCCCTTCCTTGAGCAGATCATTCGCCGCGTTAACCAGTTTAGTGTCCGTCATGCCGGGCAGTTGCGCGAGGACATTGCGTGGGGTGTTCGTAAGAGCGGGTCGAGTGATTTCGGTCGATGTGCCGCCACCAGTTGTAGCACTGGGGATGACAGTGGGGAGGCCGTAGTAGAGCCAGATCATGGCAATTAGCTGAGCATAGTACTGCTGGTATTCGGCATAATAGCCGTCGTGGATGCACATGACGGCGGCACGCAGCATTTCTTCCGAAATGTACTCGCGTACAGGGGCATATTCGTCGCCTGCGGCAGCGGGAGTGGCGAATGCGGGGACAATGCGCTGGCCAGCGACGATCATGGTGTAGCAGCTCTTGGTGTCTTTGTAGGCGAGGGCGTGGGTGATGAAGACAAGGAGGCGTTCGAGGATGCTCTTATTGAAGAGCACGAAGTCGTGGAATGACTGCGTGAGCTCACCGTTACCAAAGTTCACGCCGCCGCCGCCGCCGCCGTTTACAATAGCCTTTTTGCTGTTAAGCTGCTCTTCACGCTTGGAATCGACCCAGGTAGAGACCATGTTGACAGCTCTGTAGGTGGTTTGTCGGAGTACGGAGTCATCGCGCATTTCGTTTTTCAGATCCTCGCCTTCGTGATGTTCGGATTTCTTTTGGCTGATATTGGCCCATTCCGTGGTCAGTTTGGCGTCTGTTTGGACGAGAAGCTCGGTCAAGATGGGAGTGAGAAAGTGCTGACGGAGCTGGGGAGGACAGTCTTCGATGAGCTTTGGAAGCATGGCAAGCATTATGGAGAAATGGTGGGGACTGAGGTTCGAGGATGATGACAAGAGAGACTCCGTGAGCATTGCAGGGAGTTTCTCAAGGCTGTAGAATTGTTCTCCGAGTTTGCCAAGGGTGTGGATGATGCTGTAGCATTGTTCCAGATTGGTGCGTATTCTGGCTCTCACAGATGACGCAAAACCCTCGAGTGAGGTCTTGGAGGATTTGACCTTCTGATGAAACTCATTCATCGACCCTTCAGATATGCCAGACTGCCAATATCTGTCTCGCAGAATCTTTCGAATAACTGGAATCTGGTCTGGTGTAGTGCCAGGCCAAGAAGCAGGATCGTGGAGTCGGTGGTTGTAGCTTGTCAAGCGGAGAACGGAGAAAAGCATAGTTCCGATGAATTTCATCCAAAGCTCGACGATTAGCTTGTGTTCTTGAGAGCCTAGTGCTAGTCGCTCGGTAGACAGACTGAGCAGCACTCGAGACTCTCGAAGTGGGAGACGGTAAAAAGCATCGGCCATCTGCTGCTGCAACTCGAGTCCAGCGGCGTTGTTCTCCACGGCTGCCCAATCCTCCATGCCACGCGCATTCATCGAGTCCATGAAAGGAGCAACCATATGAAAATGCTGTGATCTGGCGTAAGTGTCGAAATTCTCCAGGCTATCTTGAACCAACTTGCTGTCCCACGACTCTTGTACAGGTAGCAGGAATGTCCACAATCGCTCTTGCTGTTGGTCCGGCATCTCCGTATGGGCTCTTTGGACAATGAGAAATAAGATTGCCTTGAGATCGGTTTGCACTTTTGCATCGACATGAATATTGTTCACCAGATCGGCGAACCTCGCGGTAAGCTGTTCGTAGAAGGTGGAAAAGTAATCAGCGTGGTAAATCGCAAGGCGCCTCAACTCAGCAGTACAGTAGGAATGCAGCTCCATTACAGCGTCGGTGTAGGCAGGGTAATCTGAGCGGGTTGGCAGGAAGCATGCAAGAATATGCTCTAAGACAGTAAGAGCAAATGCGGTGTCTTTTTGCAATGCTCGGCTCGATATTTCAACCAGTGCCTTGACCAAGCGTTGTCTGACCTGAGGATCGCGAAATCGGTAGCTTTCATGCAGTTCTGTCGCCCATGACTTAATTCTCTCTCGAAGGCGTTCGCCCAGCTGCTGATATTCAGCAGTACTGTCATCGTTTTGGCCGGTCTGCCATCGCTCGAAGCCCTTGAAGGCCGACTCGACAATTGCAAACTGAGCATCGGCCTGGAGGCTCAGATGGGAGATTCGCCGGTAGTTGGAGAGATCAGAGGAAGCGTCCGCTTGCTTAATCTCGTTTAGCCTGGCTGTGACTTGAACCAAGATGAATTCGATGGCCTGCTCGAGATGAGTGTAGCATACCCAATCGATCACGGAAATGCAGAGGCGCCGGTAATTCATAAAGAAGCCCGTCCGTTCATGATGAATTTCTATCTCGTCGTTGACAAACCTGACCTCGGCAGTTTGGTCACTGTCGGGAGCTTGGTCATATTGAATCATCCGAGAACACACAACGTTCAGGAGTGGCGCAACGCAGGGCCCAATTATTGGTGATCGCCGCCATTGAGGCCATTGAAGGAGCTTGGCCCAAGCGTGCACTGCTGGTATTGACACGATCAGACTTTGGTGCTGTGCGATTATGATTGTGAATTGCAAGAAATGGGCCAAATCCAGAGCCTCGTGCGAAGGCGGGTTGTAGATGACCAAATTATCCGAAAGTAAAGACACCAGCTCAGAGAGCTTCTTGGAGATCGTGTACTTTCCGGAGTCAATCTCATCGGCGTCGACTATTGACCAGTTGTAGACTTGCTGCAGTATGTCTACACTCGAAGGCTGACACAGGGGGTACACCAATGACTGGAGTTCTGTTATGTCGAAGCTATGTCGGCTGTAGAGAGCGAGGAGAGCATCGAGCGTTGCCACAAGAAGGTCTTCATCTTGTTTCATCAAGCAATTGCACACCGCTGACAAGCATTCTGCAGATACGATGGCTGAACTCATGATCCATCCAAAGGCGGAGCGAAGAGCAGCCATCGCCCTCAGAGCAGTGGACTTCTCGCTTGCTTCCGATGCTGAACCCGAAGGGTAAGAGTTGAGAGACTGGGATATTCTTCGCAGCCAGCCCTCCTGCCCGGAGCGCACATGCTGTATGACAGATCCGACTTTAATACCTCCGTTATACTCGATGGGAGAGGTGAAAATTTCAATCAGAGCACTGTTGAGGTCTTTGCCTCGCAGTACCGCTGTTGTGTCCTCCCTCACGAAAGTGTCATCTGAGAGGTTCTCTAAGATAGTCAGGACAAAGTCTTGTTGAATGTGTCCTTTGTACCAGAGTCCACACAGAAGCTGATCCAAGTCGAACCAGTCGAGAGCCCAACTTCGTTTGGCCAGGTCGATCCATAATTCTGCGATCTTATTTCTGATGAACAATGGGTCGCTATCTTTCACAGATATCCCCAGGTCAATGATCTGCTTCCTAAGCTTATCACTTTGAGCATGATCGAGTTCATGCAGGTGATGACGGATGATGTGGTCAAGTATGGAAAGGCCAAAGTGGCGGACAAGTGGCAATTGAGAGCGATCCCGAGCGATAACAAAGGCCTGTCCAGCCGCATTTGGAGTCGTCTTCACCTGCTCAAGGAAGTCCGAAGCCTGCCGCCTGTCTGCATTGTTTGTTGAAGGATTGTGGATGAGCTGCAGGGCTTGAAGAATGGTTGACGTCTCATATTCTGGGTCTGTCATGGTCGCGTGTCCTCGAAGATTATTGTGTTCCAGGAAAGAAGGACTGCGATTCTCCAAGTGACCATTGGTAGTGGTTCATGACTTGCTGTGTAGACAATTGTTGTATGCCAGTGTCTGATTCAGCAAGTGTATTGAATCATAGACCATGATGATCAGGCAAACAAATAGCACAAGTGATATGGAAAGTGAAAGGCCTCCACTTGAACAGCTGCAGCTGTCATTGGCTGTCCTACTTTGGACTAGCGCCGTCTGACAATGGCTGAATTTCCAAATGGCCTCACTCTTGTAGAGCCCTTGGTTGGTAAGAAGCATACAACCAGGCCCTAGCTGTTCTATGTGTAGATGGCTAAGAGACCGAAAGGAAATCAAAGGAGACTGGTTGCAGAAATATCACTATCTACATCTGAAGACTAATTACTAGATACTAGGTTGAAACTGACCTTGACTTGGACCCCAACGGACAAGCTGAGGTGATTTAGTTCAACCTTGCAAATAGATGAACATGGCCTAGAGACAACCACACTCTCTAAAACACCCAAATTTGCTGTTCTGGGGATTTTATGATTTGAGTGTCCATCAGCACAGAACAGTTTCCACCTGTCTTGTATTTCTAAGCACTTCTTCCTTGATGCATGAAGCCAAATGAAAGATATAACACACTTCAGCCAAGAAAGTTGATGTTCATACCGGCACACTTCCAAGAAGAAGGATTGGATTGTCTCTCTCCTACCTCTGCCTGGTCAGCAAACACTTGCACAACCATGTCGGTACCAGGTGAAATGCCACTGAGAGGGCCCAGATAAAGATTGATTTTTGATTTTTGATTTGTTTGGACGTTTTATTTCATTTTGCACTTCAAAGTAGAGGACCATCCCGTATGTACAGGTACTGTACTTGGCTGTCTACCATTCGATGGGTTCTTTCCTTCCCAGTCAAGGAATTCCAAGACTTATTCTGCACCAATCATACAGACTCCATGCTCCTCCCCTTCCGTGACACAGTACCTCATTCGGAGCGTCTCGGCGTGGCAGCAAACGTGGGTCGTACAAAGCTATCATGGCGTCAGTAATACGACCGGTCTCAGCACATTCAAACTCCAAGCTCTTCCCCTTGTTAACAGACTCAAACCTACCGGTCATTATTGTATGGGCTTGTCTCTCGGCCCAAGAGCTCCTTCTCTCTTGTTAGATCAGCATAATATCGCCGCACCTGATCTCGATCCTCCTCGGCTTGTAGCAGCGGCGCCAGGTATATCCTCGCCCACACCTTTTCTCGGCTATTCTCGATTTTCTCTCGTTGGCCAAGAAAGAGTTTATACCAGCCATAGGACATTATGGCTCCCACGCCAATAACCAAATAGACGGGGCTGAAGCCACGAGTGGGAAGGTTGCGCTGTCACTGTCAGCAATAGTACTACGACGTGCGCAAGCTACATACCTTGTATTGTACGGCTTCATAGCCGCCAGTGGGTGGGAGATCTTGAGGCATGGTGTGTGTGTTACAAGAAGTTAGAAGACGTCTGAGAGAGCTGCGGAGGAGACACAGCTATGGGGTTGTCACGTGACTATATTGATGCCAAGACCGGGACGCGGTATGTAGACCCGTTACAAAACTTTTACCTTGTCTCCATTGTACGGTTCTATACTCAGGAATACAACCTTTCCGCGGAGTCTGTATGGAGGACGAGAAGCGGCCTACTAAACTTAGAAAGCTCAGTCATAGTACTGGAGTCGATGAGCAAGTCGTTCCTAGCAGCAATGATGATGATGCCTCGCACGACAACAAGCAGATCCGTAATGGGGACACATCAGCTCCCAATAAGGAAGTCGACAGTGATGACAGAGACCAAGAGGTTCAAGAACCGTCAACTATCGCGCTAGGTGAGAGTAGAGCAAATTCATCCTTGTCCAAGAACCAGCTCAAGAAAATTCGGAGGAGGGAGGAGTGGGAGGCCGGGCGCGAGTATCGGAAGGCGAAACGAAAACAGAAAACAGCTGAGAAGAAAGAACGAAAAAAGGCAGAGGCTCGTGAAGCCAGGAGGAGCTCAGGCGGTGGTCAAAATAGCATCAGCGAGCCCCAGCGAAATCGGCACACTCAGCTGCCGATCACCATTCTCGTGGATTGCAGCTTTGACAGCCTCATGGTCGAGAAGGAAATGGTGTCTCTTGGCTCCCAGCTGACGAGGTCCTACTCCGACAACCATCGGGCGCCCTTTCAAGCACATCTTGTTGTCAGCTCATGGGGTGGCAATCTGAAGCAGAGATTTGACACAGTGCTTAACAAGCACTACCTCAACTGGAGACGTGTTCGGTTTGAAGAGGATGAGTTTTCCATTGTTGCTGAGAGGGCTAAACAATGGATGAGTGATGAATACGGCGGCAAGCTAGACGGTGTGTTTCACAAGTATCAGTCAACGACCGTGGAGCAGATGCCTGTCGAACTGAACAGCGAGAACCACAGCAAAGAGGACGCAGCAACTGACAAGAAGAGCGCCTCAGATGATACACTAGCCAATGGCAACAGCGCTCAGTCAGAAGACCCACCTGCAGGTAAAGCTCAAAGGAGCTCTGAGGTCAGTGACGCAGCCGACTTGAGATCGAAAGGCGAGGTCATCTATCTCACGTCAGACTCTCCATACACCCTTACAGAGCTGAAACCTTACAGCACCTACATCGTGGGTGGACTGGTCGACAAGAACAGATACAAGGGCATCTGTTATAAGACTGCCTGTGAGAAGGGGATCAAAACCGCAAAATTGCCAATTGGAGAACATATGCACATGCAAAGTCGATTCGTTCTTGCTACCAACCACGTGGTCGAAATCATGATCAGATGGCTGGAATGTGGTGACTGGGGCGAAGCATTCATGAAGGTGATTCCGAAGCGCAAGGGAGCGACGCTCAGAGTCGACGACGACGACGACGACGACGATGATGATGATGATGATGATGATGATAACGGCGTTAGCAACGGCGTTGACGAGGAAAGACAACCAGAGTCATTGCCAACCTGAACTAGCACTTATAGTGCGATAGCAACAAACTTTTCTTGATTTAGCAGAGATCTGCTTAAGGCTTTGTCATGGGGCGGTACTGGCATTGGACTTTCGAGGGGGAAGAAACAGAGGCAATAGTGGGAGGTGCACCGAACCCAACACGAAACGCTGCCGTTTGCAGACAAACGTGTATCCATTCCCCCATCTCAGAACAAGTCAGTGACAGCCCCATGGCTTGCATCGGCTACCAGCGATGCATACTTCGCAAGCACTCCCCTCGTCACCAACGCTTTTGGGGCTTTCCACTCCTTCCTCCTTCTCTCCCATTCTTCCTCGCTGACATCTGCTTTGATTGTGTTTGTCTCGCTGTCGATCGTGACAATATCTCCGTCCTTGACAAGACCAATCGGTCCTCCGACAGCAGCTTCGGGTGTCACATGGCCGACGATGAAGCCGTGGCTGGCACCTGAGTATCGGCCATCGGTAACAAGGGCGACGTTCTTGAGACCAGCACCCATGATTGCGGCACTTGCTTTGAGTTGTTCGGGCATTCCTGGTCCACCCTTTGGTCCTTCATATCTGACTATTAGTACAAGCTTCTCGTCGCGAGATATCTCGCCTCTCCCTAAGGCGGCGTCCAGCTCATGTTCCTTGTTAAAGAGTTTCGCCTTGCCAGTGAAGCTTAACCCCTCCTTGCCCGTAATTTTCGCTACGGCCCCTTCTGGCGCCAGATTTCCTCGCAGAATCTGAATGTGTCCGCTCTTCTTGATCGGATCGTCAAGGCTTCGAAGGATGGCTTGGTCGCCTGGGAGCGATGGCCAAGACTTGATGTTCTCAGCCAACGTCTTGCCCGTGACAGTGGGAATGTCCCCATCTAGCAATCCGGCCGCGATGAGAAGCTTTTGCAATGACGGGATGCCTCCAATATCGTACAGGTCGGCCATCAAATACTTTCCACTGGGCGCCATGTCCGCAATGAATGGCACCTTATCACTCACCCTTTGAAAATCGTCCAGCGACAACTCCACCTGTGCCGTCAGTGCTATTGCTAGTAGGTGCAACACCGCGTTCGTGCTGCCACCCAGTGCCATTAACATGACCATTGCATTCTCGAAACTGCGCTTCGTGATCAATTTCTTCGGGGTAATATCGTTGGCCAAGCAGATCTTGATCACCTCGCCAACCTTCGCACACTCCCTCATCTTCGCGGGACTGTTCGCTGGCGCAGAACTGCTTCCCGGCAGAGTCAGTCCCATACTCTCAATTGCAGTAGCCATCGAGTTCGCCGTGTACATTCCTCCACACGCACCAGAGCTTGGGCATGCATGCAATTCCAGGTCATCCATGATCTGATCCTTGGTCTTCTCACCCACCTCCTTGATCGCCTCGGCACTCTGCTTCAAGTTGTCATAGGCATAAGCCCCAAACGCCTCATAGCAAGTGGACACATTGACATCCTTCCTCAACGTTTTACTCCACCCTTTATCGATCGTCCCACCATATACCATGATGCTTGGCCGATTGTGTCTTGCCATTCCGATCAAACAGCCGGGCATGTTCTTGTCGCACCCTGGAATGGTGATGTTAGCGTCATGCGCCTGTGCGCACGTCACCGTTTCCACACTGTCAGCAATGATCTCTCTGGTCTGCAAGGAGAAGCGCATGCCATTGTTTCCCATGGTAATGGCATCAGACACGCCGATGGTGTTGTACTGCCAAGCGAGCATCCCGTTTTGGGACACCGACTTCTTGACTTCTTTAGCTAGGTCGAGAAGATGCATGTTGCAAGGGTTGCCCTCCCACCATACAGAAGCTATTCCCACGTGCGGGGAGGTTTGCATGGCATGCCGGTCGGGAACGCCGGCGGCGAAGAGCATTGCCTGTAAACATGGTCAGTCAAGCCCCAAGCCGTGGAAAAATTAGGACGGTTCGATCGAAAAAGTGCCAGGTACACATCTGATATCAAAGGCCTCCTCAAGCTGGAGAGGAAGAGGGGTAGAGTGTGTGCGTCCATGCCATCCATACCTGTGCGCCAGGAAAATCATGACCTCTAGTCAAATGAGTTGAGTACCGATTCAACATGGGTTTGCCATCGACGCCCTTCTCCTCATCCGACCGCACAAACTGCAGATAGCAAGGTTCGTGTATCCCTCCATCTAACGCCGCCATAGTTACTACAGACTGCAGTTATATTGATCAGATCTTCCTGTCTCTTTCCTTATTGGCCTTGTGTACCTCCTTCTTTGCTGGTCAGACCTTACCAACCTGTTGACTTCTTGGTTGTACGCTCCCTCTGCTTTTGAGAAGTTACCTTCGTTCCCTATCAATTACCCCACAGTAAGGTCCTCTTCGACATAGAAATCAACACAGTCTCCACAAATAAATCGTGAAAGCCGAGGGCAAGAGCCACAGGGATCCTTAGCACAGGACCTCAACCCTTCAGACTCTAGATCTCGTCCGAGGTACACTCGAATTGATCATTTCCAGAAAACGGAGCTCCAGTCGGGGTCTCAAAGTTGTGTAACGGCATCTCGGAAGAGAGGCCGACGGGTGGGAGAGGGCAGCCAATCAGATTGAGTGCAAACAAAGCAGTACCAAGAGGAAAATAAGAGGAAAATAAGGATTTTGGCTGTTGCGGTGGGTAAAATATCAATATGGCAACGAGTATTCTAGCGACCAAATACATGCATCTCTCATCATCTGCGTCCGTCCATTGAGGTCAAGAGGCTGACTGAATTGGTTCCAAGAAGGAGCAATGATTATGGGCCAGTCCATGAGTATAAAATGCCTCACAAAGAAGGGTATTATCTCAAGGCTACTCCATACCAATGTTGCCAACTCTCCAGACCATTTCTCAACCGAGAAATGGACCACCCAAGGCAAGCCTCTTCGACACATCCGCTCGGACATCTCTCAGAACAGCAAAGTCGGCTAATTCCCCGGACTTTCATATCCGATCGATCTTAACTCCGATCTTGTTTTCCGCCAACAATACCGTAGCTTCTCGGAAAACTGCGTATCTGCACTAGGTGTTTTAAAGTGTAGTTTAATCCTAGCCCTAACTGATATTTGGCTAATAAGCCACCTACGATCTGTCGAAGAGAAGGTGTACTTAGCCAAGTAGAAAATAGCGCTATTATAGAACTATACTTAAATAACCCTAGTGCAGATACGCAATTTTGGGAGAAACTACGGTATGCCAATACAATGGACGGAAATACAGTTCCGTCTGGTCAAAAGTCAATTAAAAAAGCGCCGTTCTCTGCTCCCTTCCCCCTCTTTCCCACTCTTTATCTCCAAGGGTACTTTAGCTATGAAACTGGGACAAAAGGTCAACCCTTTTTATCTGACATAGATTTTGCTTTACATAGATTTTTAATCTCACCAAATTTTTTGTTCGCATTCTACCGGCTCTCCGACTGTGAGACTCGTTATGCAGACTAATACCAAGGCCAGCGTAATTCCCGAATAGCGTGCCAGGGTGGATGCGCGCCGTCATACGAGTAAGACAAAAGGCTGGTGTCTGACGAAATATGCCTCGCTTCTAACCGTATTTGTCTGGACCTTCAACAAATATTCCCCGGTCCCTTTATCCAATCAATTACGGAAATTGATTAAGTCGGGCACCCACTAAATTGCGCACCCACTAAATTGCGCGTCGCGTCGCGTCTGTTCATATGACCCCTCTTCATATTCATTCGATCATTTCTACACGAAAGTTACTCCAATTGATTTGAAACTTCAGAAATGGCTACTTCTAATCAATCCCTACGCGACCAGGTCATCGCTGACGCCCTCACTGACCTCGATGCCGGCGTATATCCCTCGATCCGCGCCGCCGCCCGGGCATACCGTATACCAGAGTCGACACTCCGATATCGACAGAAACACCCTGAATCCTCCCAAATCAATGCTGGTAAAGAGAGACGTCTATTAACGTCTACTCAGGAAGACCTATTCGCAACTTTTATCCTCAATTACGAGTGTACTAGGCACCTAGTAACATTCAGACAATTAAGAGAATTAGTGACCCTACTCTCAACCTAATCAGGAGGGAATCCCTGCGGCCATAACTAGGTATCACACTTTCTATAACGTCGTCCTGAATTGTGAAGCAAGATAGGTACAAAGATTCATAGTCTATAAGCAAAAAATGCAACTACTGAGAAGCTTTCACCCTGGTTTAACTGTCTTGCAGAACTACATCGTTAATACTCTATCTCTCCTATAGATATATAGAATATTGATAAGACTGGTCTTGCCCTTAGAGTCTGCAGTAATCAACAGGTTATTGGGTTATCTTCTACACACAAATCATACATTGAGACACCAGAAAATCGAGAGTGGGTATCTATTGTTGAGTGTATCTCCGTAGTTAGCAAGAAAATCACCCCTCTTGTGATATTTAAGGGACAGAATCTCTAGGTTGTTAGGGGGCTCTAGAGGTGGAAGGCAAAGAAGAAGACAAGAGAGAGCTAACTAGTCTAGATTCCCTATGTCGTAGTATTGACG
>QQXO01000231.1:0-35676 GCA_003709845.1 Chaetothyriales sp. CBS 134916 | reverse complement strand
GAATCAGGCGTCAGCCTAGACGTTGAATCAGGGGACGATCAAGCGATGATCAAGTGTCGGTCCAGGCGTTGATTCGGGAGTTGATTCGGTCGTCGATTCAGTCGTTGATTCGGTTGTTGATTCGGTCGTCAATTCGGTCGTCGATTCGGTCGTCGATTCGATGAGGGAGTGATATGAAGAAATAGTCGTTTGATATCGGGGCAGACGTCGAGGTATATCAAACAAGAATAGAGTTTATGGTCACGTGAGACCTGTGTGTTAGAGGTTGTCTTGGCAGAGGGGATCTAATCCTGGTCCTCTGATTGGCTATTTCCAACATTACTCAAAAGTAAAGCATTGTTATATTATATACACGTTTTGCTGGCTGCCGTAGCCATTAAACGATGATTGGACCCTCGCTAAAACCATGCTTATCCGTCAGAGGATAAAGTGTAGCCGGTAAGTTGGATCACCTTAAAGTCTGAGAATAATCTACGCCGGAGTGACAATGATCTGCAACCAGCAGGATTAAATGCCATGTAGCTTCGCCAAAAAAGTATGGGGAGTCTTCTTCATTGACCAGTATCTAGTGACTCTGCCTGAGGGCGATGTAATGGGTGTAATTGTACTGCCCCTTATTATGAGCTTCTACCAGTATGGAATGAGAGAGAAATATAGGGATGGCACCGAATGTTATATTGCAGAGGCTTATAGGTGATGAAGAGAAGTCGGAGAGAAGCGAGATGAAGCCTCGTTCATCATGTTGAGAGAGACTTGGGGAGCTTGATTGATAGCAGGCTGGACGGCGCTACTATAAGGCGCAGGGGAACGGGGGTGGGAGCTATAAGAGTGAAAGCCGCGAGGGAATGCGGACCTCTTTATTATTAGTCGGGCAGATCATCCCAACAAGGTAGGCGGTGAGAGCAGGATTAGCGTGATTTCCTTTACAGACCCACTTTGTGCCAAGAGCTCGCGCGCACAACTTGGCGCCCAGCTCACATACTTTGCACACTCCCACTGAGCGCATCCAGCACTTTCAGTCCCTGTGCCGATTGAGACCACTGCCACAACTCGAATCCCACCGAAGTCGTCACAATGAGTACGGCCCCTATCTCCCTTCCCCAACGACTATCTCTCCAGGCCGTTCTTCGACAGTGATGGACGGTCTCTGTGGTGGACTTTTGACTGACATTTTCTGCAGCGAAGGGTACGAGCAGCTTCGGCAAGCGCCACAACAAGTCACATACACTTTGCAGACGATGCGGTAGGCGGTCATGGCACATCCAAAAGAGCGTCTGCGCCAACTGTGGCTTCCCTGCGGCCAAGACAAGGAAATTCGAATGGGGTGAGAAGGCCAAGAGAAGAAAGACGACCGGGACTGGCCGAATGCGATATCTCAAGACTGTTCCACGACAATTCTCAAACGGCTTCCAGTCTGGAGCGTATGTTGACTACCACGCCCTTTGGAATGGCCAAAGCAGTCACTAACGAAGTTGTGTAGTCCGAAGGGTGCACGAGGACCGGCAAAGGCAGCTGCGTGAGCGACGATAGGTCCCGCGTGTGCCTGAAGTTTGAAGATTTTTTAAAGCCGTCATTTTGGCAAGGTCGGGAGGCGGTGGCACTGCGGTCGGAGAGCTGGGAGAGACGGGACAAGGCGAACTTGTCACGGACAAGTCGAACAGAGAAGACATCTCTCACTGGTTGATAAGCATTTTGAGCTCAAACAAAGCATGATCGGAATGGATCATGAGGGCCTGGTTCGATGGTGTGTGGCTGTCCCGCCGGAAAATGGTGATAGCCTCGACAATATCAAAATTACTGTATCTTCAAACCGTTCCGTGAAATGATCTTGTCGTCCTTGCCTATCCGTGACTGACTCGATGCCTGAAGCGACTCCCAACGTGCTCGAGCCGTACTTGCAGGATTGCTTGGGTAATGGCACCTTGACACTCCTGACATCCACGCTGTCAACACCTGCGAATTGGTTGTTGATTCGCCTGTTTTACGCGGCCTTGTCGCCTTTCGACGAGGAAGCCCAAAGCCGGCCCACAAGCCCAGCCGGCAATGCAAATCACAATGTACTTTTCGCGAGTCTCATACGGCCAGAGACTCTATGGGTGGAACTTGGCCGGAAACTTGTAATAAGATCTCACCTTTTCCCTTCGGGATCACAAGAACAGCGTACTGACTCACCATTTGGGGCTTATCCAGGGTATTGATCTACCAGCACACACCAAGAGTGGAAGGCTGGTCTATCTCGATGGACTACAGATGATGACGACGCAGACGTCCTCGCCATTACAATTACAAACCACGTCCATCAAGTCGTTGCAACTAAGCCACATCGCTGATGCAATTGATGCACACCTCCCTCACACCAGGCCCCTGGGAGCTGGACGCAGCGGAGTCACAACAAGACATTCTTCGTCTACGACGGTAGTCATCATCGACGGCCTGGACTTCATCCTGGCCTCTCAACACGACGTGGATCTTGTCCAGACGCAGCACTTGATCTCCTCAATCCGATCCCGGAGCGAGACGGCGGCGCTCATTCTAACATGCAGTGCCGACGCTCCTCTGCTGCACATCAATAATCGGCTCGATGGTGGAGCGACTCAGCTGGAGCAAGCACACGGCGCACTAGCGGCCTCGCTTGCCCACCAGAGCAGATGGATCTTTCAGTTGAGGCCACTCGAGACGGGCGCCGCAAAGGATGTCACAGGCATTTTGCGTCTTTCTCATGGTGGTGCTTATGAAGAAGAAGACGACGACGATGATGATGATGATCAGGATGGCGATGATGAAGCTGGCCCTTCTAGTACTTCTACTGCTGCTATTGCTACTCGCCAGGGTGTGGAGGAAAACGAGTGGCTGTATCATTTACGAGGAGATGGGAGCGTGAGGGTTTGGTCGAGGGGGCAGTAGCGAGAGAGACAGAAGAGAGAGTGACAACGCATTGAGGGGAGTAAATTGCGCCATCAATTAGCAGGGTGTGTAATCCAGTTGGCGAAACCAAATTCCGCTCTGGAAGTTTAGTTCTGGGGAGGATTAAGTAAGCATTATTTTCTTCTGACTGAGATACAGTCAATAGAAATATGCATGCGACCCGAGTTTAACAAGAGAAAAACTACCAAATCACTTTTATTCATTGCTCCCATCCTCTCAATGGCAGATCCTTCATTGTACACTTACGAAGACCCGCTGAAGGGATATGAAAACGCAGCTCCATTGCCAGACGAGTTACAGGAAGATGGAAAGTCGTTTAAGAACCCGCCGCGCGCGGATGGCGGACTGAGCAAGGCCTACACTGAATTTACATCGGGCATTACCAATGGCAGGAGAGCAGGTAAGTTTAAGCTAGACTTTTATGAGGGAAAAACAGAAAAGCGGCGATCTATTTATTGATTTTACTTACTACCATGTATTGTATTTGCTGATACTGAGATGAACCAACACACAAAAGGGTTTGACATCCACATCTACTACTTCCAGAACAATGAGGAACAGCGCGAGTTCGCGAGAGCGTTGTGGAAGCGGATCCGGTATGAGTTTCCGGAGCTGCGGATCTATAGGTTCTGGGAGAAGCCGATCGGGCCTCATCCGGTGTCGATGTTTGAGGTCAATGTCTTTACGCCGGTTGAGTTTGGTGCCTTCGTTTCGTGGTTGGTGATGTACGTCTCCCTCACACACACACACTCTCTGTATCTGAACCTTCTGACGAAATGAGTTTAGAAATCGAGGCCCACTGTCTGCACTGGTGCATCCAAATTGCGAAGATGGGGATGGGCTGAGAGATCATACGCAAAGGGCAACGTGGCTCGGGGAAAGAATTCCGTTGGATCTTGGGCCGCTGAGGAAGCACGAGGAGAGTGAAAAGTTGCAGGCAAAGAATGACAATCAAAACAATAGCTCATAAGTGAAGAAAAGACAAGAAGAGGTGGGGCTTGAGTGGGTAAGAAATTTGATGTTGATTTGTTGTTGCCTCTCTGTGCGGCGCGGTTGCGTGGCTTTCTTGGTTGATGCGGGTTTATGACACGTTTTTCCATGCAGACATGTTCCTGCCTTGTGCTCCCAGCGTCGAGATTCTTCTCTCGCGCTCTCCACTCTCACAAGGGCAGTTATCGTGATGTACAGAAGCAAGGTGGATGAGGCATACCTAGTTCCAAGGAAGAGGCGTCCATCGCTGGTCGAGTTCATAGAGACCAACAGCTCCGCAGTCTCGTCTTCGGCGGCCTTCTGACGGCCATATTTCGAACTCTAGCCGCTTTGATGCCGACTTGGAGCTAGAAGATGGCCTGGATTGGCACGTGATCCAAACTGGCATGAAGACAGCCCTGGCTTCGGGGGCAGGAAATTTGGACCGCGCCTCGTGTATTGGGCAACAAACATTTCTGGACATTAATCCATTCTCTGGCCGCGACCTGCATGAGATTGAGGTCTCAGGTCAAGGTGACTCGGATGCAAATCGAGACGCGTGTCTGAGTGAGGAAGTGACTGAAGGATGGCCGAAGATGGCGCGTGCACGCGACTCGCAGTCACGTCGCTCAAAGCGGTCGGCCGACGAAACGGGTCCGGTGCGAGGGAGAGATGGGCTGCAAGATCGCACGCTGTCCCAGCTTGTGCCGTACTCTCATGAATGAAAGGCGCATGCGATGAAGGTAAAGGAAGGGCTGCGAGATCGATTCTTGGGAGATTGAGGCCGAGGTTATGAAGAGTACGCAAGACGGGCCAGAAAGCAAGTCACAATGGTCGGCAGATGGGGGGGGGGAGGAAGAGAGCAGCAACATCAAGAAGCACTAGCAGAGTCGAAATCGCGCAAGACGTCAGCGGATAGGACGACCAGCGTCAAGCCAGGCTCAGCCACAGACTCTCTGGCCACATGCGAGACTCTGGCACCAGGCCAGAGGCTCATCAAGTACACGTCAAAGCAGATTATCGAACGTACGATACTGTACACATACCTCGAGGGCGGCAATGACGAAGTTGCAGCTCCAGTGGCTCTAGCAGATTGTGACATGCTCGAGCTGTTGATTGCATTTGTCGACATACATTGGCGTAGTCTCAAGGAGGCCAGCCTCGACTCGATCTGATGTCATTTGCCATGGAAGCAGGACAACAACCAGATTCTGATTCGAGAGGGGCGGAAGCACAACTTCGAGGTAATGATGCATGAAATCCAGGCGGCGCCGATATGAGAGGAGGGAGCAGACAAACTGGAGATGAAGTTGGTTGTGACCTTTTTCTGACGTCAACCAACTAAATACAGTAATAATCAAAACTAGCACCAACTTTATTTACTCTGAACAAGGGCGTGGAATAGACAAATTCTATTGACTCAACGGTGTAGCTGCGAAGGGCTGGCAATTTTATTACTGTACTACTGTACTGGTACTACAGTATGGTACATGGATTAATTTTTGTCGAACTAGTGATTTAGTGTTTTTAGCGCTACCGCTGTCCTAAATTTTCCAGCGATAAGTGGAGTCAAGGGTTAGAGGCGGAAAAAAGGTGACTACTGAAATGAAGCCAGAAATCGGCAATTACTTGCTGACAGCGAAATAACTAACTTAATATGATTAAATAGGGAATTAGTGCAATTTCTTAGTTGGACAAAAATTAATCCCAAAAGTTAACCCTCGTAGCAGAGTACTAATAATAAGTACTGTAGGACTGCTAACATGGGCACCAATCCCGTGCCAGGCTAGCGCACCAACGACTGGGGCCTCTTACACGCCGCGTCGTGGTTCAGGGGTAAAGTGAGTGTTTCATGTTAAGGAGCGTGCCCTGTGGAGGGGCTGATTGAGAATTCTCCGCGCAAATAGAGGAAGTCGGGGGGGATTGCAAACTCTCGTCTCGTAACTTTGTGGATGTGCGCCGTTGCGACAGTTGAGCGTCGAGACCCTGTGTTGTGACTGGCGCACCAGCGACACGTCTTGGGCGGTGGCAGAGACGCCCTACCTAACCTCTTAATTGGTTCTCGTTCTCTTTACCTCGCCCCCCTCGGCCGGCCTTGAGGAGTGCTGGACAGGCGTCTGCAAGCCGTCGACGCCGTTGCTACTGCGCTACTGCTGAGACTGCTGAGACTGCTGATACTGCTGATACTGCTGATACTGCTGAGACTGCTGATACTGCTGATACTGCTGATACTGCTGATACTGCTGATACTGCTGATACTGCTGGTATTGCTGATATTGCTGGTATTGCTGATATTGCTGGTATTGCTGACACTACTGCTGTACGTCTGCCTCCAAGCGAGGTGCGCCTTCCCGCTTTGCCAACCTTGCAAGCCCCTCGCTCCTTCCTGCAGCCGTTGTCGCCCATTGCGGCAGTCGCGGCCAGCCAGCGTGGCAAATTGCAAGTGGCAATTATCTCTGAGTGCACCCACCGCCTCTGCGCCTTCGCCTGTGCAGATCGACTGATAAGGGTGCCAGCAGCATTATCATCCATTCATCATGACCACCCCGGTGCCCCTGACCCGCAACGAGTCTCGCAGCTCCAGCCTCAGCTCACGGCTGTTCCGGTCCAAGAGCGGCGAGGCTCTTGTGAACGGCAAGTCAGCGACCTCGCGGTTGAGAAGGAAGCAGGAGACGCCGCCGCCGTCGACGCAGGCCACGCAGTCGCCGCCCAGACTGCCCGAGTACACCAGCTCGCACTTGCTGGGCATCAGTCCGCGCATGACGTCCCAAGAGGAGGGTGAGGGCGCGGCCAAAGCGCCGCCGGTGCCGCCGGTGCCGCAGCAGAAGGTGAGGCGGAGGGACGAGATCATCGACCCGTATGCGAGGACAGAAAGCATGACCCACCGTGAGCCTGGCTTCCCCTGCCGTACAGGTACAACTGGTACACGTGCCTCTGCTGACTCACTCGCCCAGGCGGCCGCTATAGCTATGCTCCTAGTGTGGTCAGCACGACCAGCAGCCCGCGAAGAGTAAGTGTGCCGTGTTCACGCCACAATCGGCCCTGCTAACGGCGGGCACCAGCTCCGCCGCCGCAAAGACCCGACGCCCTTCAATGTGCTTGTGCTCGGAGCCAAAGACTCGGGCAAGACGTCGCTCATCAACTTCCTCAAGACATCGCTGGCCCTGCCGCCGCAGAAGCGGCCCCAGCGCGCCTCAGATGACACCATCGCCGGTCGGTCGCAGTCAGCTCGCCTGAACCCCAACTTCACCTCGTCCTACCAAGAAATCGAAGTCGACCAGGAGCGAATTGGCCTGACGGTGTGGGACTCACAGGGCCTGGACAAGAGTGTGGTCGATCTGCAGCTGCGCGAAATCAGTAACTTTGTCGAGAGCAAATTCGATGAGACCTTTGCCGAAGAGGTCAAGGTCGTGCGCTCGCACGGCGTGCAGGACACCCACATCCACTGTGTGCTACTGATCCTCGATCCCGCGCGGCTCATCACCAATCTGGGAGCGGCCCAGCAGCAGAGTGGCTCCAACGGCGTGGTCAACGGCAGACTGAGCAAACCTCCTCGTATCGTCGGCGTGCTCGACGAAGACTTCGACATGCAGGTGCTCCGGACTCTGCACCCCAAGACCGTTGTCGTGCCGGTCATTAGCAAGGCCGATACCATCACCACCGCTCACATGGCCTTCCTCAAGAAGAAGGTCTGGGAGAGTCTCAAGCGAGCCAATCTTGACCCTCTTGAGGCTCTCAAGGCCGATGACTGGGAAGACTCCGAATTCGTGGATGCAGCCAATGAGGACAGCGAGGACAAGACTGACTCGGACAGCGCGCCCAACTCGCCTGAGAGTTCTCGCACCGACGACTCGGACACAGTGGCTCGGGCGGTCCAGTACAAGCGTGGCTCGGCCCACAAGCGTCAGTCATCCAACCTGTCCTCGTCCACCATCGACAGCGGCTATGTGCCTTTGTCCATTCTGAGCCCAGACGAGTACTCGCTCGACCCCGCCCAAGGACCAGTCGGTCGTCAGTTCCCCTGGGGCTTCGCCGATCCTTTCAACCCCAATCACTGCGACTATGTCAAGCTCAAGGACGCAGTCTTCTCTGAGTGGAGATCTGAGCTGCGAGAGGCCAGTCGCGACCGCTTCTACGAGGCCTGGAGGACCAATCGTCTCAATCGCCACAAGGCTGCTGGAGCTGGCCCGGACCCGAGGACGGCGCGGCGCGGCATACCGATCCAGCTTGCTCCAAAGAAAGTTCCGCCCCCTGTGCCTACCGTCGCCACCAGCATTGGCCAGCTGATTTGACATCGCACACTCATCTAATACGGTACTCAATTCAAGCACAGAGAGTATATCCTTACAAGAGCCGTTTGGTCACAGCAGGTACCCCTTGTTCGAAGTTGGCAAAGCAGCCAAGGAAAGAAGAAGAGGAAGAAGAGGAAGGAGGAGAAGACGAAGAAAAAGAAGAAGAAAAAGCGAGAGCCCACCTTCCCACCTTGCTGCCTTCCTCCTATTCAGTTTGATTTTGGGGGTCAAGCCCCGGCACGAGCGACGAGTATGATGGTTAGCAGGCGTATGCCTATGGGTTGTCCTTGTTGCTTTTGGTCGTCTTTTCCTTCCGTCGTCATTTGTGGAGATTCAATCACCATACTTTTACCCTGACCCGCCTCCACGGCCAAGGCTCAAGTCCCATTTGCTATTGAGAATGAAAAGGTGTGCTGTGCGTTGGCGCCCATCGAGTGAGCAAAGTGCAGATTGCAAGATTGCAAAATTACACTAGTAGCAGCCAGACCTGAATGTATTTATTTCTTCCAGTCGACGTTGACGTCGACCTTATTATTCCCACCACTTACTACTGCTACCACCCCTACTACTATCGCCCCTACTACTACGACCTGCATCGACCCAGACTTTTCAATATCGATCCTGCTCCCCTTTTAAAGACTTGACTGAGGCTCAACTTAAATTACGCATGCTTGCTTGTTCTTGAAATGCCATTGGCTGATTTTTGACGCAGGCAGGGATTCATACCGCTTTGAATAATGTCCATTGGATTTCTGCTTTTTTCTTTGAAAACATGTCTGCTTCAAACGGTCTGCAGTTTTGCAAATGCAACATGCAACATGCAAATGTATTTACGTCATCGCCTCATCTCATCATCATCATCCAAACACCAAAACCCATTCAAAAACTCTTCTAAAGCACCCGCTTTCCAGTCCCCCAAACCACCCCGTCTTCACCGCATATCCTGCCCATCGCTGCTCAACCCTCTGTAATGGCTGTGGCCGTGACTGCCTGGGCCATGGCTGTGAACACCACCTGGAGGTGGTCCGGGCTGCATTGTATAGCCTGAAGTTGATGCGGCAGTAGCGCGTTGCCGTTGTTGCTGCTGCTGTTGTTGTTGTTGCTCATGCTGCTGTTGCTGTGGAGTTGGCAGTGGCAGTGGCAGTGGCGGCTGTTGTTGCTGTTGCTGTTGCTGTTGTTGTTGTTGTTGCTGTTGCTGTTGCTGTTGCTGTTGCTGTTGCTGTTGCTGTTGCTGTTGCTGTTGCTGTTGCTGTTGCTGTTGCTGCTGCTGTTGCTGCTGCTGCTGTTGCTGTTGCTATTGCTAGTGGTAGTAGCAGCAGTAGCAGCAGTAGCACTACCGTTGGATGGCGATGATAGCGCTGGTGTCGGTATGGAAATGAGTCTGCCACAGGCGGTGATGGCGTGCAGAGAGAGAGCTGTCCAAGAGTGCTGATACTGGAGGTTATGCAGCACAGTCAGGGCGAGGGCGAGGCGAGGCGATTGTGGAGTGTGTGTGAGGGCTGTGTGGGAGGTGATGAGCGATGAGAGAGCCGATTGGGGGGGTGCTGGCGAGGCTGAGGATGTCGCTGTCGCTGTTGCTGTCGTGGTTGGAACTCTTGGCATGGTGTGAGAATCCCCTGGTATTACATAAGTAGAATATATTGAGCGTGGACCGATTGAGAGATTTTCTACTTGAGGAATGGGCATTAATTGGCCTCATCTCGTAAAACTGGTCGTAAGATAGCGATTTGCCATACTTGGCGGGGAAGTAGGGGTAAAATCTGCGTCGAGCTCACGGGGGCGCTCACCGCCTTCGTCAGCCTGCCACACTATGCTCACGACGTGATTCACCGTCCGACGCGGTGCTCCTAGCCCATGTCCTAAAAATAGGCGACAGCAGGCCGTCCCCATTCTGGGACCTCCCGATGCACGGCCGAGCCACCCTTCCCCTGCACCATGGAATATATATGTACCTGGTGTGCAGCCGATCCGCGGCGGCAGCTCTCTTTCCTCTCTTCCCACCACCTCTACCGCCTCGGTCAGTGACACTCGTCGCCTGCGTCTCGCCGTAGCACCGACCTCTGATCCTGCTGACCCTTTGCCGCCTCTGTGGAGCCGATGGCTGAAGCGACCGCCGACGAGCTATTGCTGGCCCGCGCTGAAGCCAACGGGTACCAGCGAGGAGCGCACAGGGACTCTGACCAACTCTGCGGCCGTGAGAAGCACATGACCAAGACGAAGAAAGATCAAGACCGCACACTGAGACGCTATGTTCTGTAAGTCATACCCACCTCCCTGCTGCAACCTTGTCTCTGGCTTATGATGGCTCTGCCCCAGATAGCACCTATCGGAAATGAGGTGGAAACACAGAGAAAGGCCTGCCTCCCCCGGACATGGAGATGGTGCGCCTCCAGTGTCTCCAACCCGGCATCGCCGGCGCCGACCTCGTGACAGCGCTCTGTTTAGGTACGAGTCGCTTTCAGATGTATAGGAGCAGAGAATCGCTGAGGGCAACGACAAGCTCATCCTCAGATTCAACGACTCGGCCTTGGAGCGGCCTCTTCTTCGAAAATGCACCAAGAAAGAGGGTGTGACTACAACGCGCACGCGCGGTCACGTGACCACGTGATAAAATCAAATTGGTCCAGCCCAGTTGTACTGGGCTGACCCAATCTACAATTGCCTTAGACCATTTACTTGATGGGCTAGCTCAAAAAGCAGATGGGCTGTCCCACCAAATACAAGGGATGGCTCACTTTCAGACTGGGTTGCCTCATTCGACCCTCGTTACCCGTGGTCTTTGCCACGGGGCCACAAAGAAAAAGCGCTTGCCAAAGTGACTGATAGCCTTGTACCACTACATTTGGATGATCCCTGGCTCGTACCGCCATGAGTGGTGGGTGTTTCAGGGTCGACAGTATTCCCACCCTTCCCAACTCGGAGAGTACTGTACACAATGCGAGAACCTACACTCTGTGAGAGTACAGTCTGCGATAGTACAGGATAGTACGGCCTCTGCCTATAGTACTGTACACACTCTACAAGCTCTGCCGATATACACACACTCTGCAAGACACCCTGCGAGAGTACACACTCTGCGAGAGTACACACTCCGCGAGAGTACATACCCCGCGAGGTGAGAGTATGCGAGGCTATGAGTACAGGGGCTGCGAGAGGCCGCGAGCACGCTCTGCGAGACGCTCTGCGAGAGTACACGAGGGGCTGCGAAAGATGTAGAAAGAAGAACAACTCCTCGACCACGTCGCAAGCTGCTGGTCGGTCTGCTACTATGAATGACTGTTGGCCATTGCCTAACCTCCGCACTGCCACGATGGCGAAGAGGTCGCACATCGATGTGCATGAGCGCTTCCGGCATACCTCCTCCGCCGGACCGTAAGGGGTTCCAAGGCACACTCTATGGCTGATAAGAGCCGATGAACGGGTAGATTGTATGGCAAGCTCCACTCCGATTGGCGGGCCCGTGTAGAGCAGCGCAATCAAAGACTGAATAAGCCGCTACCCCGATAGTAATAGATATATATAGGTCGAAATATCAATTTGTGTAATCAAGTCCTCGATCGCACAGACTGGTAACTCTACAGGTCGAGATGTGTCGACAGAAGCATTCTACCACCGATATCTCATCGACGGCCTGGAGTATGATGAAAGCATTTGGAAAGTTACGTGGTTAGGTTGAGTTCGCTGTAGGATGGAATATCTACGTCCTTCCAGGGCAAGGCGGGCTTATATCACGACTTAACATACAAGTACCAAATCCTTAAGGTTTTCGCAATCCGCTTTTGGTCTCACTAGCGCAGAGTTTGTCAGTTACGCTCGCAGCCCCTGTACTCCTCCCAATCTGGGCAGCTTCAGCAGTGGGGTAAGAGCGGAAAACATGGTCCTTGAAGCTGATGCACTACATGTTCTTGGGGTTGAAGCGATCTGTACAGTACTGTAGTGCATCGATCTGTAGTGCATCAGTTTGGCGACTAGAGGAAAGCAGAGTATGGAGTACACACTGGCCAGATCCATTCCTCAATCCCTCGGAATTCCGGTACATGCTCACTGGCACCCTAAATTAATTTATACATATGGGTGCGCCAGGTTCTTTGGTCTGTGATAATACCTATGAAAATCCACTCAATAGTCACCCTACCATGACAAGTGTAAAGGATCCAAACTGCTATTGCAGCCAACCTGCGCTTATGCATCCGGCCTGTGCAGGGCACGGTAGCGATGCATCGGTATCAGGACAATCCAATGACATAATTGCACAGACAGCAAAGACCTTCCACGCAAGGAGTGATGAAGGTCTGGCTAAACTGCGTATCCTCCGGGATAAAGTCTCTGACTGATACTTTCGCCTGTTTTCCAACTGTACAGACACTGTCTCAAGTTGCGAATCCACCGAAGGCTTGTTCCGTTTGCAAGAATTAGAGAAGGGGATCCTAAATTACATAAGTGACCTGATGCGAAGCGAAGAGCAATACTCAAGCCGCGCAGATACTTGTGGAGGTCCAACCATACCCGTGTCCAAATTAGCAAACGACCATCTTCACCAAGATTATGATGATTTGGTTTCGACAGGTACGAAGGAGTTTCTCTGCAGTTTTCGCAACAAGCAATATGAGGACAAAAGAGGAAGGGACCAGCACGAGAATGGCCATCTCAAGCCAGACCCAAGACTCCGCTGCTGTGAACAGGGCTGTGGCAAGCTCTTTGCATCAAAAGTGACTTTGCGCAAGCACAAGCGCTTGGTAAGTCAGCGATCCCTTGCAGGAGTTCTCTGACTAAAAACCCAGGTTCATGAGATGGCCAAAGAGTATCAGTGCGCCAATTGCGAGAAGATCTTCCATCGATTAGACTATTTGAGGAAGTGAGTAAAGCAAGCTTCCTCTTCTTTTCGTTGACTGACAAAATATATCAACAGACATCAGCGCTCGAAGCAAGTCTGTCTTGGACCGAGAGCCTTGCGCATCCATAGCGAGTGACAGGCGACAACATAACGTCTTCGTACGATGCTTGGCTGAAACGTAGCACCATACTCTCATCTGCTTCTGTCTACTTGCCACGAGCGGTCTCAGCACAAGGCTCTGTGTTGCGCTATCCCCCATTCGCAATAGATGGCCTGATCGAAATCGGCTTGCTTGGACACCAATCAGTTTGTACCAGTTTGCGGCATCCGAACTGCAAGTGGGTCCAAGGCCAACCTAAAGCGCTTCAACCTGAAGTGCCCAAATGGGGAACAGCAAGGCACTTTGTGGCCGTTGAGGTACGTCGCCCGACCAAATGTGAAGCAAAAGGGTTAGGGCGGGCGGCGGGACCGAATATGTGGTGTTTCTAGAGGAGGCTCTTCGTTAAATATAAATATAAATCATTTGCCCACTTTGTGGAGGCTTACCATCAAACGGTCTTCGGCAGTCCGGCGCTACGTTTCAGCCAAGCATCGTACAAAGACGTTCTGCACTGGCGGTTTGCAAATGTATACAGTAGTTTTCATTACGAGGCAATTTGAAACGGCGCCAAGCCGAATCTCGAACCAATGAATGCGTACGTGGACGCTCAGCGAATTTGGGGCCCAAGTTTTCGCGGTAACATGCAGGGACATTATTCAGTCTATTGCAGGGATTACATTTCGGGATGGTGTTCGAGGCCAGTTAGTTCGGGATGCGTCGCGGCACAGTGTTGGCGCTCAAAACCAAGAGAGCAATCTCTTGGCCCTAGTTGTTCGATAGGCCACTGAGAAGCGAGCCTATGTGACGGGTGTTGTGTGCCGTTTGTTGCGTGCCGTTGTGTATATTGGTCGGAATCCCAGTACAGACTCTTGCAATATAGGCTTGCCATTATTTGCGGGTATACGCCACTTGTACAGCTTGACATGAGTCCAAACAATGCCAACGACGGATGTCAGGCGCCAACTTGGAGACTAAGAATAGGTGACCAGCTTGGCCAACCCCCTGCCAGCGGCCAATCTTTGTAACAGCCACCATGAGGACTTCGTACAGGGCGACTATAGGACGACCTGCTAAACGAGTGACCAGTCCGCGCCTATTGCATCCGCTGTGTTCTGAGCCAGCCGCTTTCGTTTCTCTGGTACTCTTTCAAACGTTTGAGGCATCTCACAGGAGATCTAGTGTGAAAGACATGAAAAAAGAGCTTCTCTCTTTCGACTATATAGTCTACTCAGAATCTCTTACCATTGCTAAAACATAGCCTTAAAATCATCCTACCATATCAATTAAATCTACCTCATTGTTCTTTGAGACATACTACATCCGTCTGCTGATCCTAGCTCGGCATCGCGCTGTGACCTGCCTTTGTTCGCTCCGCGGTAAAGGCTTAAGACGATTTCGCGTTCGCACCGGGAAACCTAACGATGGCTAAGCGCACACTCTATCTTATAACCTACGATCGAGGCAAGCATCACTTATCACTGGTCCTATTTCGTCCAGGTCGAGGTCAAGGGAAGCCAAAACCTAGGTGTTGCGCATCAGCTCCGAGGAATGGCTGGAGCGTTCTACTACAAAGGCCCAGAAGAAGTAGATCTTGCGAAATCAGGATCTCGCAAGGAGGAACTGGAGATCGGCGAAGTGGACGACTCGAAGTTGCACAAGGTCCACGAGACTTTAAAAGAAGTTCGAATCGATAATGTCGAGTCCTCTGCATGGAATTGTCAGGACTGGGCTCTTGATGGATTCGAGAAATTAAAACAGGAAGGGTTCATTCATGGCTACCTCACTCGTGATGCCGTAAAGAATTGGTTGAAAGAGGGTTGATGAGATCCATCAATTGATGGTGACCTGGTGGGCATCTAGAACATTTCTAGTTCCATATCGGCCTCTGTTTCGCTTGTATACTCCCTCATTATGTCTTTAACAATCGTGATCCACCACAGCTGACTTCGTGCGCCGAACAATGCTTTCCTGTACTCCCACCATACCGGCCAAAAGCCCGCCATCTCCCAATCCAAAATTCCAGTAACGTTACCTGTTGCGGGATCAACAAGGATATTCTCCCATGATATATCAGCGTGGGCAAACACTATGCAATGGTCATCGGGAAGGAGATTGCGGTATTTACATGCCCATTCAGGCCGCGGACAGTCCTTGACTGGGGCTACAAGGTAGTCGTGGAACTCCCCGAGCGATGCGAAAGGTCCTACTTCAGACATGTTATTCAAACGGTGGTCATACGCTGGTCCCTTGGAGCAAGATCCGATCCATCCAGGTTCTGAAGGTGAGATACTGTGTAGCTGCTTGAAGTATGATTGAAGCTGGTGAATGGTCTGCGTCTGTAGACTTTTACTCATGGCTCCCCATGCTTCATCTAAGGGGAGTCCAGGAAGCCTCTTCATGAGCATCCAGCTTGGACCTTCATCTTCGCTTGTGCTGAAATGTGCGCTGACGATATCCGGGAGTGGTATAGAAGTTCGACTCTTGACATAACTAATTGCTTCAACTTCTCTGCGAATTCGGAAGGCATCGCCCCGTTTTCGAACCATATCAGGAGGTTCATACGCCAAACGAGAAAATGGTACTTATTTGTCTGTAAATTTGGGGGTGCTTTGGGGCGTCTAAGTAGCTGCCATTTCATGCTACAGATATCGATCGTCACTGCCGCAACAGGGTCTGGAATCAAGTCGGCGGTTAATGGGTGGGCGTGCAGCACGGGCGATCTGAGAATAAATTCGAAATGACCAGTAGCAAGAATTCGTGTACCAAATCGACGAGATTTCGCACAGGTGTAAGGCAGAATGAGTGGGGGGAGAGAATTCAGATTAACGCAATCATCAATTTTTTACGGTTAGGGAACCGCGCAGTCACGTGATCACTCCACCGGGCAACTGACAACAGTGTGCCATAGCATGGCACATATTAGGTTATTCTTGGCTTCACTGTGACCTGCATATCAAAAAAAAACCACAAAAATAACTTTTGGGAAACTGGGTTTGCATGGGCGTGGATGTTTTCGTGCCAGATCTTTCCTTCCGTCTCGCTCGACTCGGCGGCTAAAAATGAGGGGAAAGGTTGGCCAGCGCGCGATTTTCTTTCAAATGCAGTAACTCACTTCGTTCAGGGCAGGGCAAGACGGGAAGAGGGCCCAATGGCTCTACGTATTCTTTGCCTATCTTTAACCAACCAGCATTGTCCGGCCTGTTGTACTAGTTAGCAGAGTGACGTGTGCCCCGTGGCGCTAGGCTTTGCAATACGAACTTTGTATAGTATTCTTCTCCTGGCCTTGAGTTGAGCTAGAGCTCCCTGGCCGATACGGTAGTCATGTGCAGGTGATACAATCCTGGGTCGTGCAGGGAGTGTTGGCCCAAGCGGCTTTCGGGACCCGTGTGCGCCAGTACGGTATATCAAGTACCCATTGAGTTGTTTAAAAGCATCACCATCATCACCACCACCACCATCATCATCATCATCATCATCATCATCATCATCATCATCATCATCATCACCACCACCGCCTTGAAGTGACATCTACAAGAACATCAACCAAATCAACCAGTTGAACAAGAAATAGCCCATACACAACTCGCACAATGACCGACCGGCCGCCGCCACCATCATACGAGGCAGTGGCCGCCTTCAACCAGCGCCAACAGAACAACAATGACAGGCCGCCACAGGACATCCCCCTAACGCACTATCAGACCGCGCCGCCCTACCGCGCGTGCCACTTCTTCGCTTCGTCAGAGGAAGAACTAGCGGCGTTGCAGGAGTTCGCCAAGAATAAAATGTACATCACGCCGGGGACAGAGGGGACGCTGGGTGGAGAGTTAGGCCTGCCGATTATGATAGGGCGCGGGCATCAAGTGGGCGTTGACAGCGAGCAGTTGAAACGGGAACGGATTGAGATGCTGGAGTCGAGGAAGCGGGAGAAGCAGGCGAAGAAGAGACAGAAGGAAGAGGCCAAGCGTGTCGCAAAGGAGAATGAGCGGCCGCGTGAGGTGGACAGGGACGTGGCGCCAGAGAGAAAGATGAGCGTGGGCGACAGGGTGGGCAACAAGCTCAAGAAGGCCTTGAGCCGAGGGAATTCTGGGAGCAACCAGCACCAAGTAATTCGGTAGGCCGTCGTACTTTCATACCTGTGATTAAAGGGCTGCCCAGGCTTGAGAGCGTACCGCCGTTATATTAGATCCACATTATTCATTAGATTAGTACTTTGAAGGCCCGTCCTGCAGCATTTGATCCATCCGTGACGCCTTGCTGAATGCACGCTGGCGTCCTCAACGGTACACCCCAGACACCAAAGCATTTACAACATGGCCCTCCTTCCATCCCTGATCGGATAGAGACTGTTTCTCATCCAGGATGTGTCCGAGATAGGCGATTCGGACATTTGCAGTGGCCGGCACCGCGCCGTCTTCCTTCGCACTGCGCGCCAGTACTCCCACCGGGTCTTTCCTGCCTACAAGCACGACCACATCGGGACCGCCTCGGTCACTCAGCCTGCATCTGACGGCGATGGCATCCTTGGTGACGGCAGCCTTGCCCTTGCCCTTGCCCCTGTCCTCGGTTCTGCTCGCGTCATCGTCGCCTTTGACAGCCTCAACGACTTCGACTATCTTGTCATCTTTCCCGCCAGTGCTGGCAACACCGACCACCGTCTGCGCATCGCCTTCGCCTTCGCCTTCGTCCTCAACCACATTGGTCGGGTCGTGCAGAATGGCCTGACTCAGCCGATACAGGTCGCCGGCCTCATCATAGGCCCCGTTCTCTAGTTTGCCTGTGGGAAGTGTGATTCCAGCGGCATCGAGAATGCCCTGAGCGGTGGCCAAGTCTCCCTCTCTCACGCACTCGGCCACTTGTCTAAGAGCCTCCCAGACCTCTCTTCTGCCGGTGATACGGGTTTCGAAGAAATCGGTGCGTTCACGCGCCAGCTGGGCCTGTGTCCATGTGCGGCTGGTCGATTTCCAGGGCGCCGGCTGGACGAGGGCGCGGTTGTAGTGTTCGGTCAAGGCGACGTGCCGCGAGTGCCGCGGTGGCTCATTCTGGACATGACAGCCGGCCGAGGATTGATCTAGTGGTGGTGGAGGACGAGCTGTCGTCGAGCTGGTCGCGGTCTCGGGTGCCCTCACCTGGGACGTGGCCCGCACTGGAGAGTCATTCGAGGCACTGTTGCCGACGGGGCGGGACGAGGAGCAGCCCTAGCAATGGTTAGACGGGGAATGGCGGTCGCGACTGCCGCAGTGGAAGCGTACCATCGCTCAAGACATAACTGTGTGGACGGGACACAGACAGGCAAGTGCAGGTGTTGTGGAAGGAACGACGGCCAAATGGCCGCTGCAAGCCTTGCTTATTAGATAGCAGAACTATTAAACTAGTTCTGGTATGGCCAGTGACTCGGTGTTCACACCTAATAACTGGGCAGGCCACCACAAGGTGAGGAGAGCATGACAATCTGTTTTATCTTATTTAGCTAATGATTCAGCTGCAGGAGTCGTCACCGGTGTGTCACAAGTAGCTTTTTGGTAATTTAACTTAGTTATTACTCTGGGTAGACGTCAATGGGTGGAGCACAAGCTCTCTGTGGCGCCCCCCCATCCCTGACTCGTGACGCTGATCGCGATTAGAAGTGGTGTGAGGGTGCAAACCAGAAGATAAGTGTCTGTAATTACAGATACACAGGTTTCAACAGTGCGTCTGATATATTTGGTGTATCCAGGGTATCCCAGGTACTAGACACGCTTGATACGTTGGCTATCAAGGGATTGAGAAATTAGGATTTAGAATATTGAGAAAAGGGAATTCTATACACAACTCCTGGCCGACCCCTGAACTCAATCGGGATATGCCCATCTGCCACGCCGCTGCATCCCTACTATGTTTGTGCTTGTACTGGACGTGGTAAAGTTGATACGGAATGCCAGGCAGGCTCATCTGAACTCCACGGACGGCCTCACGCCCATGTTCCACACGCCTGGCTCTCCGACATGCTTCAATTCGAGCTGCTGGTACCTGGGCGCATACATATTAGCCAAAGTTCTCGCCGTACAGACTTGAAACTCACTTCTCGCTCTTGGAGTGGAAATAGATGCCACTCGTGCGCCCCTCGGCATGGTTCAGACAGATGTAGTAGAAGCCCTCGAAACTGGCGCCTTGGATGCTCCGGAGCTTGTGGTCGGGTACGAGGAAGTGCTCCTTCCAGCGCATAAAGACATGTTCTTGCCGCCACCAGGGTGAGTTGTCGACCGGATACTGGAAATCCAGGTCGTGCCTCGCATACTGGCACAGCGGTCGCCAAGCCGGGAATCGAGCCCAGTGCGTGATGTCGGTGCGGCTGTTCGCACCCCATTCCGGGTCTCTGGTGCGGAAGCTGTGCTTCTGATCCGGCCCGCCGATAATCTCACCGGTGAAGAAGGTCGTCAACGTGGGGTGGTCGGGTGTCAGACCACAAATCTTCAAGTAGCCGGACATGGTGCACTGCTCCATGTCGACCGTGAGCATCGTAACCTCGACATGGTATATCTGGCGGTCTGACTGCTGCGTGCCCACATATCGCGAGCCCGTCTGGAACAGCGATGACGGATACTGGGCCTTCATCTGCTTCCTAGAGAAGTCCCATGGACGCGCTTCGCTGTGGCGTGCCAATTCGTCGTCGGCGCTGCGTACAGCGAAAGCCGGCCTCAAGAGTTCAGGCTTCGGCGACGGTGTGGGCGCCAGCGTGGGAGAATGCCGGTATGCGTCGTGCTGCGTCGGCTCTGGTGATGCCAGACTGACCGGAGTGATAGGCAAACACATCTCCTCAGCCGCGCTGGTCTTGCCCTCTTTCTCTTCATCGAACATGCTGCGCTCCTGTGCGTAAGCCATGCCCATCGCCGTCTCATCTTCCGCCGGCGGGCTCATCGTCGTTGTGTGTAACGGGCCATCTACCTCGCCATGGGCACTATTAGGCTGCGGGCACACGACACCGACTCCGCCAACAACACCAGATGCGACTATATCTGCGGCGACCTCGGTAACAGCGGTATTACGCGTATTACCTGGCATTGGATGGGCCCCAGGATTATCATAGGGACCGATGGCAGCGCTCAAAGGGCCGGCGACAGCCAAGTACAGGAACGAGACAACAGCAGGTACGGTGGGTGAGTGAAAGGGAGAGCCTCCGGATGATCACAGTCACTGATAATGATGAGAATGATGATCGATGATGATCGATGATGATGAACCGTAGCAGCCATCGGCTCCTAAGTTAGTTAAGTTAACCTCGAGTGGCAAAGGCGTGCTCCCGGTGGGCCTCTGTCGATCCGACCCCTCACGCCTCTCGTTCTCGGGCCCAGTACCGAGCTGCGGGGAAGGCGCAAGTGCCCGGACTGGTGGGCGCCCACGCGATGCAGCCCACAACTCCTACCCAAACTGGACGGTACCGCTCAACTCGTCTGCACGGCCGGCTTGTTCCGACAGACGGCAGCCCAGACCACAGGCTGATGAACGGGTCAAGATATCTGTCAAGGCCTAATGCCGCTGGCATCGTCAAATGCGCTTCGATGCTTTAAATGCCTAGGCCTAGTCGCCAAGAGTCACCGTTTGCAAGGACGGAGACAATGGCCTCCAAGACCTTAGACGTTCAGATGGGCTTGATCTGCAGGTCCAAGTGGTCAGTAGGAATTCGCCGGTATTGAAACGTATAGCAATAAATATACACCGCTGTACCAACCTTGAAATGCAGCGAGATCAGCGAGAAGACCAGGGCTTTGAGGTCTTGCACCAAATAGTAGAAGACGCGCAGGCCTTCAGGATCGGCCGAGTCTGTCACATCGACCAAAGAGCCAATCTTGGCTGTCTTCACTTCGGTTAGCATCATACTCATGGCAGTGAGTGCGTTTCATTCTCCATACCTCAAACTGGATGTGGTCGTTGCCCAGACGGATCTCAAGTTCTTGCCGTCCATCGCGGTTCTTCTGCGGCCACTTCGAGTCGTCTTCTTTCATAATCTCGCTGTCTTTGATGATGCGTTTGATCTCCGCAATCATCAACCCGCTCACACACATCTCCTTGCGGATCAGCGAGTCGTTGCGGTAGTTGGAGTTGTTGGCATATCGCGCCGTCGCACTTCTTCCATCACCAATTACCCGGAAGTCGAACTCAAGAAACTCGTGGCCAAACTTGCCGGAGTGGCCTGAGTAGTAGCGCACGTAGAAGGGCTCGTTCGTTGCCGACATCCTCACTAGGCACACCGAGAGTGGAATGAACACACGCGCTCACACAGGACAAAAAACTCCCACGCACCAGCCTGATGCCAAGGAATGTACCGGTAACTTAAGCACCGGTATGGTGCAGTAACTTAATACAGGATCATACCTGATAAATAGCGCCTTGTCGACTCGACACTTCAGCCAATCGACAGTAGATCTACCGCCCACAGCCAACTCGGACTTTTTTGCTGATACTGTATTTCAGCCTGGTCCTACAACCTGTTATCCCCTCTTCATCTGTCGTATTCTGGCAGTGGCTGAGGTTTTGCAACATTCAAAAGAGCCCTCGGCCAAACAGGATACTTTCGTTCAGCCAACCTGATACTGGCGGCCTGCAACACCAACAACTGATCGCGCCCCAAGTCAACGTGTCTCTGTAAGAGACAATATCCTGTTTGTGTCCGTCTCCAACCTGCTTGACTAGTCTCACAATTAATCATCACGCAATGCGTCTCCTAGAAATTAACAGTGGTGGTGAGCTGCTCTTTTCTCAGGATTTCACCGACAACATTCCCTTCTATGCCATTCTCTCGCATACATGGGGACCGGATCACGAAGAGGTCACATTCAATGATATCCGCACTGGCTCTGGCAAGTCTAAGCCTGGTTACAAGAAAATTCAATTCTGTGGCCAACAAGCAAAGAAAAATGGTCTTAAATATTTCTGGGTAGACACATGCAACATTGACAAAGCAAACCACTCCGAGCTTTCTGAAGCTATTACCTCAATGTTCACATGGTACCAGGATTCAGCCAAATGCTACGTCTACCTCTCAGATGTCTCGATTTACGATCAGGACAAAAACAGTTCGACCCAGCGACCGTGGGAATCAGCGTTTCGCAAGAGCCGATGGTTTAAACGAGGCTGGACCTTGCAAGAACTACTCGCTCCGAAATCAGTCGAATTCTTTTCACATGAAGGGGAGTACCTAGGGAATCGAAGTCTGCTCGAGCAGACCATTCATGAGATCACAAACATTCCCATTGCAGCGCTACAAGGCACCCATATGTCTGGCTTCAGCAATGATGAGAAGATGCAATGGGCAGAGCGGCGTCAGACCAAAAAGAAAGAAGATAAGGCGTACTGCCTGCTTGGCATTTTCGGTGTGTATATGTATCTCAACTACGGTGAGGGGGACAATGCCTTCATTCGACTTAAACGCGCCATTTGCAGGCCTTCAAGAGGTTAGTATTCTATTTTGATCTATCTCCTTTTCTACCACACCTTTTTACATATCAAAGCGTTTTTGAGTCTGTTAGCCGTCGTGTCGATACACAATCTCAGGGCCAGTGAGATGATGACACCAATCCTAGTGATAATGTTGATTATCATCATTCACTCCACCAAAACCCTAAGGCATTCATGGCTAATCATTTCTGTCCATAGACTTGGACAAGTATCGTATCGAATTCAGCCTCAGAGGCGTGCCTGTGGTCGACAGGTTTGCCGACCGCCCGGCGGATTTGGCCGAACTTGGCCAGGTCCTCCTTCCCGGACAAGGATCCAGCCAGCGTCAAATCTTCGTGCTAAGTGGGCTAGGCGGCATGGGCAAAACCCAGCTGGCGGCGAACTTTGCGCGACGAAATTCGGCTCGATACAGTGCGGTATTTTGGCTAGATGGCAGTTCTGAAGATAGTCTGAAACAGAGCATTGTGTATGCGGCTTCACGTCTCCCCTCTGGACAAATTCCGGAGGAGATGAGAATCTCTACACTGAGTGAAAATTTAGATCTCGAGGCTATCATCAAGCACTTTCTTGACTGGCTGAGCCAACCAGACAACGACTCCTGGTTGGCCGTGTTTGACAATGTCGATCGAGAATACTCGGTAAAAAGTCCTCAGCAAGGCGCCTACGATATCACACGTTATTTTCCCTGGGCGGATCACGGCTCGATTTTGGTGACAACTCGACTTGCAGAATTAGGAAATCACGGCACGGCCGTGAAGCAGCTCCAGAAAGTAAATGATGACCTAGCTAAAGCTATCTTTTGCAAATGGTATACGAGAAAGTTTGGTATGTCTCCGAATCCATTGTATTCTGCTATCCTTACCTTACAATACAGACGAGGACAATGGTGCCCAACTATTGAACCTGTTATACGGCCTGCCACTAGCCTTGACTCAAGCCGCAGCGTACATGCAGCAGACCGGGGCTAGCTTTGATGAGTATATCGATCTTTGGAAGAGTCACTGGAGATCTCTCATGCGATCTCAGGAGGTAGATGGTAAGTCGTTACCTCAATACGATCGCGGCATTTGGACCACGTGGATGATATCATTTGATGCCATCCAGAGAAAGAATGAAGCAGCTGCCGATCTCCTCTTGTTTTGGGCGCATTTAAGCAATAGAGATATGTGGTTTGGACTTTTTAAAGGGTTACTGGCGACGCCACCAGAGGCTTCTCCAACGTCACGGCTCCAAGACGCTTACAGGGACGAAATCTCATTCACCAACACAATTGGCCTTCTTCTTGACTATTGTCTAGTTGAAAAGATGGAGAACAGGGCTGGATACATTCTTCACCCAATGGTACATCGATGGGCACGGCATGTGCAGACTGAGCAGCAAATGGTCAATTATTCTCGACTTGCTGTGATTGCAATTGGGTCAGTTATTCCGTCAACATCAGAACCAGACTATTGGATTGGGCAACAATGTTTGATAGATCATGCTGATTGCTGTTTCAAGATGGTTGTCAACAACACAGTGGAGGTCCTGGAGTCAGACAATCATACTGGGAAGCAGGTATTAAAACAAAATTGCTTAGGTGATATACTTGATGCTTGCCATTGTCTAGGCGATCTCTACCAACACCAAGGTAAGTTGGACAAGGCTGAGGAGATGTATCGGCGGGCTCTACGAGGCAAGGAGAAGGCCCTAGGTGCTGAGCATCTATCAACACTGGATACAGTCAACAACCTAGGCAAACTCTACCAAAATCAAGGAAAGTTGTACAAAGCAGAGGTGACGTATCAGCGGGCTCTACAAGGCAAGGAGAAGGCCCTAGGTGCTGAGCATCTATCAACACTGGATACGGTCAACAACCTAGGCAATCTATACCGAAATCAAGGAAAGTTGGACAAGGCAGAGGTGACGTATCAGCGGGCTCTACAAGGCAAGGAGAAGGCTCTAGGTGCTGAGCATCTATCAACACTGGATACGGTCAACAGCCTAGGCAATCTATACCGAAATCAAGGAAAGTTGGACAAGGCAGAGGTGACGTATCAGCGGGCTCTACGAGGCAAGGAGAAGGCCCTAGGTGCTGAGCATCTATCAACATTGTATACAGTCAACAACCTAGGAATTCTATACCAAAATCAAGGAAAGTTGGACAAGGCTGAGGAGATGTATCGGCGGGCTCTACGAGGCAAGGAGAAGGCCCTAGGTGCTGAGCATCTATCAACACTGGATACAGTCAACAACCTAGGCAATCTCTACCAAAATCAAGGAAAGTTGGACAAGGCAGAGGTGACGTATCAGCGGGCTCTACAAGGCAAGGAGAAGGCCCTAGGTGCTGAGCATCTATCAACATTGGATACAGTCAACAACCTAGGAGTTCTCTACCGAAATCAAGGGAAGTTAGACAAGGCAGAGGAGATGTATCAGCGAGCTCTACAGGGGTATGAGAAGGCCCTAGGTGCTGAGCATCTATCAACACTGGATACAGTCAACAACCTGGGCAATCTATACCGATATCAAGGGAAGTTGGACAAGGCAGAGGTGACGTATCAGCGGGCTCTACAGGGGTATGAGAAGGCCCTGGGTGCTGAGCATCTATCAACATTGTATACAGTCAACAACCTAGGAATTCTATACCAAAATCAAGGAAAGTTGGACAAGGCAGAGGAGAAGTATCAGCGGGCTCTACAAGGGGTTGAGAAGGCCCTAGGTGCTGAGCATCTATCAACACTGGATACAGTCAACAACCTAGGCATTCTCTACCAAAATCAAGGGAAGTCAGACAAGGCAGAGGAGATGTATCAGCGGGCTCTACAGGGGTATGAGAAGGCCCTGGGTGCTGAGCATCTATCAACACTGGATACAGTCAACAACCTAGGCAATCTCTACCAAGATCAAGGGAAGTTGGACAAGGCAGAGGAGATGTATAAGCAGGCTCTACAGGGTTTTGAGAAGGTCCTTGGACTGGAACTTATAGCCACACACATTCCTACACTAACCACATATAGGAATTTTGGTAGTCTCCAACTCAAACTAGAGAGACCGGGACAAGCAAAAGAGATGTATCAACAAGCGTTGATTGGGTTTCAGAAGGTTCTAGGTCAATCCCACAAGCACTGTGAATGGCTTGAGAGTGTTATTGCACAGATAACGCTCAAACAAAGGTACAGAATTGTGTCTTACTTAGCTTTACACCACAAGATACTGATTTTCTTGCAGAAATGACAAAGATCAACGTCACCAGAAACCCTCTCCTGCTTCTGTAGGCGATCTGTCGCCAGGGCCTCGACATGTGACACCGTGGGTCAGGATGCGTCGGTATGGTCGTCGTCACTTTGCATCTTAGGATGCAACGCATATTGAAGTTGGGATATTTCTGGTTTTCAGAATGAGAGTCCATCAATAGCGATATCACCGAGATGGATAAGAAATATATATGGTACAGAGAAGCCGGTCTTTTGACAGTTCAGGTGCTTTCCAAAGGTTTCTTTTATTTGCTGCGTTCATGCACCGCCAGTGAAGGGCCTCGCTAGAAAACAGGGTTATGAGACTGCTGGGCTCCTTCCCCGAATGAACATCTTCTCTGCCTCAGCTAGCTTGCCTTGGTCAGCATAGAGGATGCCTAGGTTGTGGACTATATCAAGTGTTGATGTGTGGTCAGGTCCAAGTGCCTCCTCCCTGCCTTGCAGTGCCCGAATATACATCTTCTCCGCCTCAGCTAGTTTGCCTTGGTCAGCATAAAGGTCACCTAGCTTGTGGAAAGCCCAACCCAGTCCATTTATATCTACCCTGCAATCCACTATCAAGACATCCTGTCGTCTGGCGTGTTGAAGGAGTCGCCGTTGAATCAGCCACCAGTTCTTCTCATCTGTACTGGGAACCTCTGACACCACGCAAGTCAACGCCAGCCTTGCCAACCCCTCATCCCACTCCTTGTTAAGTACAAACACCGTCCACAAGTGCACACAGCTGTGCACACTATACCCTCCAGACCTGAACTACTGCTGAACAGACCGGTCCATATCAACCATCCCAAAGCTGCATAGCAGCCTGTTGGAATAGCAAAAAGGCGGCCAATCTGATGCGCATTTAAGATCCTTTTGCTGATAGCAACTTAAGTATTTGCAGCGAAGATTACTGGTTGTTCCAAGAATAGGCTCTGTTGAGCCATATCCCAACACAGCCTAACAGCCTCATTGAAGTACAGTTCATCCTTAGTCAGCTTCTATATCCATTTATCATCTGCGGAGTTTGTTGGGATGACAATCGATCATACGACTAGTACCAGCAATATATGAAGTGTTGTCTATTATCCATATCATTAGATCTGGTAAATGGTCTATGGTACAGTGGGGTGCAATAAGTTTGTCCACCCCGCTAGTCCTCATCTTTTACACTAATCCAAATTTGTTCAACAAATGATGCCGCTTTTCAAACGCTGATACTGGAGACTTACCTTTAAGGACAACTCTAATAAAGTGGCATCAAAATATTGAGTGAATACAGATTAGCGCCAAAGATGAGTACCAGGGGGGTGGACAAACTTATTGCACCACTGTACAATAGGGGAAGAGCTCCCAATGTCACGTGACATGGTTTAGTGACAACCTAGTGACAACTCGGAATAGGCCAAGATTGATCTCCACCCATATTGCGACCAAAGCCAAATATTCATTATTTGTGTCGCGGTCGAGCTCCAGTTGAGTAGAGGCGCAAGAAGGGTATTAACGGAAGCAAAATTGGTCGGAAAAGCGAGCCAGGTTCCACGGTTGGGTTCAGACCAAGCATGAGCTCTATAAAAGGGGATCGGATTGACTTAGCGGAATTGAAGCGAGGGGGAGACGGTGGGTGAACAGATATTGAAGCTATGAAGAGGTTTAGATGCGGGATTCGTGCATCTTTTAGTAACTTTCGTTAATCCATCGGGCATAGTATCTAGTTGCAGAAATTCCATCACGGGCTGTGATGTTGTCTATACAACTTGAAATGAACTTGCAATACTGTCGTAATAGTCACAAGGCAAACACTGAACGAGAACTTAAAAGTGAAGGAATGTGGCGGGAAATGCTCGGCAATCGAAAGGGCTTTATATATTGGTTGTACCTCGTACACTTCAACTAGTCCTCAAGTTTAAATTGTGGTCGGCAAGCAACAGTTTCCTTAACCTAGCAAAGAGATCCCAGAATGCCAGCAATACCCACTACGTGTGTCGTCGAACCAATGCCACTGGACCGACGTAGAATTTCTTTCCAACGCCGTAGTAGTAGAACACTGCGAAAATTGCTGTTCCACCAACGATGAGGCAATTCCAGTTCATGGTTTGTAGCGTTACCGGGGTGGATATCGGGAAGAGAACGAAAATATAGATGACCACAAGGAATAGGATCGACCCTATGTTAACGAATAGGCCGAAGCGCCCAAGGCTCCACCGGCGTGGTGGTAGAGCTGGACCACGGATCCTGCGGAGAATCACGCAGGTGATGGAGATGATGTAAGTTGTGAGTAACGACGTTATCGAACTCGAACTGATGGCGTTGAAGGCGACAGTGCTTCCGATATTGATCAAGGAGAGCAAAGAGGTTATAAGCAAAGTAAGCAGGACGGAATTGAGTGGGATCTTCCAACCAGGTATGACCTGTTGCAAGTGATGTCAAAACAGTGATGGACAATGTAGAAGGGTAACAGTATGTGGTCAGACTCACGTGCGCAATCATAGGTGAAAATGGCATCGCATTGTCTCTGGCAAATGACCACATTTGCCTGGACACAGTTGCAACAGTGGATATGCAGGAGGATGTGACTGTAGTAATGATAATCGCTACCATGATCGAAGCACCAGCGTAACTGCCGGTTGCATCATAGAATGACTGAATGAATGGGTAACCGGTATATGTTTGAAGGATATCTGTGGGACTGCCCAGCGTGAAGCAGAAGCTGATGATCATGACAAATCCGAAGAAGCCGTTAATGAGGATTGCAGAGAACGTGGCCCGTGGCAGGACCAGGCTAGCATCGCGAGTTTCCTCGGACATATGCACAGCAGAATCCACGCCAAGGAGAGTATATATGGGCGAGAGGAGACCGACCATAAAAGACAGACCTTGTGAGCTCCAACCTCCTAAATTCTGAAACTCGGTGAAAACCATCTTCGCGGAATTTCGAGGTGCCAATACCCAGAGCGGGATTATGATCGCAAAGAAACCCACGATATGGAGGACGAGGATTGAGCCTTCGACCATAGGCAGTCGTTGGGCCAGAAATGTGTTGAAGAAAACCGAGAACGACAATATAGCGATGACGAGAAGGGAGCCGTGCCATCTCTCGTAGACATAGGTGGAACTGTTCAGCACAATCAAGCCTTGAATCACGGTTCCATCGATGAAGGCGAGAGAGGCAAGTCCACATTGCCACCCAAGGACGGAGAGCCTATGCAGAGGTTAACAGAGCTCCTGATATCGAATAGCTTGGAAGATTACCATCCAACTAGAAAGCTGAGGAACTTCTGACAACTTGGCGGCGCGAACTCGGATACTGTAGTGGAGACGGTAAATTTTTAACACTCCGAAGGCTGAGTGGCGTGCTCACCCCAATGATACTGACCACCTGAGGTAGGAGAACTGGGAACGGTCAGTCAACGACATTGCCTAGACGTGGGAAAGAAGTCTACTAACATCGACGCCATCTCAGAAATGGATGCAAAAACCAGCAGGAAGCCGATCCAGGCAAAGAGGTAGCCCCAAATCAAGCCTGCGGTGCCTCCGTTGAGTAAGCCAAAAGTGCTTGCCCTAGAAAAATCCCAATGTCAAACGCCGATTGAATTGGTTAGTGACGAACATACGCAAGAGAAAATTCCCAAGTGCTCATTGCCGAACAGGAGAAAGCGAGTATGGAAAGAAAGCGAAAATTTCGCTGGACTCTTGTTAATCATCTGGGACCTATTCTCAGTGCACAATGGCTCACGTTCAGCTGCTGCGTCTTTCCCAAGGTCTGCATATCATTCTGATCATGTTCTGTGCCACCGAACCTGGCGGTGTCTCGGAGTTCAACGTCTGTGTTGTTGTCATCGTTGCAGGAAATGCGAGTATCGCTGCCGCTCTTGTCGATAATCATGTTTGCAGCTTGAGCCGGTGAGCTGAGCAGGTACAATAAGCAGTGTAGGTTGGAATAGAAAATTGATCAAGTGTCGAGGTCGTGATTCGAAAATACTTGTAAGTCGGCTAAGAATGTCAAAGCTTGAGCCGCGTTCAGGTTGGGAGAGAGCTTTGGATATGAGGCAACAGGCCAGAAGCTTGCATATGGACGCTCGTACTAAGGGAGCGTTTTGAATCCACTTCATTCTAGTGCTGCGTGGCTGCTGTTCTCGCTTCTTGCGTCCAAGAGAACATCAGGAATTGGCCCGAGATGTCGTTAAGTGGACCTCAAACCTGCAAGTGCTATGAGGCGTCGTTTTGGGCCTATGGAGATGCAGACTACTCAAGCTTTACCAGCAAATTCAAGCTTTAGGAATCCCTCCAATCCCGATCAGACCTGATTAGTCGAGGAAATGGTTAGGGTCACAGGGGTGGCTCCGGATAGTCGCGTGGCTGCTCGAGCGCGGCCCCGGAAAGTGGTTCAAACGTCGGCTGATTTTCATACACTAACGAAGGCGCCGGTTTCTAGAGCACTTACAGTCTAATGCAAGGTTAGTTTGCGGCGAGGTCGAGGAGGTTTCAAGGGCATTGCTCGCCAATAGGTGTTAGGAATCAGCCCAGTATCCGATTCTAAGTTAGTATGGTGGAGCCATACAAGGAAAGATATTGCAATTGGGCTTGACTCCACTGCACTATATATATCTGGAGCTGTAGACTCTGCACCTCAAAGAGTTGCAAGATATACATAGAATACGATTGTATGTAAAGTCTGATTGTGCATACGATTCGTACACACTTGTATACTTCTACTCTCATCAATAGGGTGCCCTGTATAAGTATTGAATGTGCCTGAAGGATGCAGCCACATATAGCCCCAGAGCACCACCTAGACAGGGCACACGAAATATGGAGACTCGTGGTAGCTCAGCATGGAGAGCTGCCAGAACATTCTCACGTTGACAATGTGAATGAGAACCTAGCACCCAAAGATAAGGCAGCCCAACATCTGGGCCATTTGAGTCCATGGCGGATTTCGGGCGATGCCACCCGACGCCCCGGCCCGTAACCTTGTCGCTTGATCTGACTTTCGGTTGGTCGGCCGGAAGCCTATCCCTACCAACTATGCTTCAACTCGCCTACTTGTACATGAAGGTACAAGCTTCAGTCAAGCAAGCATGGGGGTGATCAGCCCTTCTCGTTACATATGGGCCCTCCTGTGCTCGAAGTCACAGCACCCTCGACATTATCATGGCTTCCGGGCTGCTCCCAGGACAATCCGCTCCCGTCGGCGTCATTACCTCAACAGATCGGAGTGCGGTCGTTCTGATAGCGACTGGTATAGCCTTGGTGATTGGCATTGTCTCTCTCGCTATAAGGGTATACGTGAGGTTCACTCACTCTTTTTCCTGGGACGATTACACGATCCTTGCTGCCAGCGTTAGTCCTATCTGGATCTTGATCGAGAGTCTCGATTGACAAAAGCCAGTTGTTCTCTGTTTTCCAGGCCGTCACGGTCTTTGTGGAAGCCAAGAATGGTCTTGGGAAAGTTTTACGAGATCTTGATGCTTCAGAGCTGATGCACCTCCAGAAGGTTCGCCTCATTCATGAATAATGCGCTGTTCGATTCTCTGACACCAGCAGGCTGCGTATGCAAGCAATATACTGTTCCTCACCACATTGTGGCTTGCAAAATGCTCCATGGCATTTCTCTACCTCCGCTTGTCTCCAGCTCGCCACCACCGCTTGGCTTCAAAAGTAGCCTTGGTCGGAACCACGGTCTTATCCCTTCTCGTCTCGATCTTTGTCATCGCTCTCAGTTGCGATCTTGGACACCCTTGGCTATTCATCCGGCCAAAATGTAACGACTTGGTGAGATTGATCCCATACTAAGTGCAACTGCGCTGACAGGTCTGAAAGTATTCTCGATGGCTGGTCTTTACTGTGTTTGACATTTTTATCGAAGTAGTTCTATTCGCACTGGCTTTCTACATCATTCACGGCCTCCAGATGTCCTGGACCAGAAAAGGTTCAGTTTTGGTTACATTCGGCTTGCGACTACTGGTGATCATTGCAATTGCGTTTCGCCTCCACTACCTAGGACTTGAGCTTAACTCTGATGACCCAACGTATGACAGCCTTTTCGCCTCGATCTGGACACAAGTCGAAATGACTTACGGGCTCGTTGCCGCGACCATCCCTTGCTCACGATCATTCATAAGTGCCACAAGCTCTCAAGTGCCAATTGAACCAAAGAAAAGGCGGAATACCAAATATGGGAGTGGACGCTCGAAGAATAGTATCACCTTGAGCTCGCTCTCCAGGTGGAAAAAGGACAAGAGTGTCCCAGTATCGTTACGTGATGTGCACGCTTATCTAAAGTCTCAGCACACTGCTGCCGTCACTTCCCCGGGCGACAAACACAGCGTGGCAAGCAACGATAGTAGTCGACAGATTATTCGCAAGGACGTAGAGTGGGCTGTGAACTACGAGGAGCTCCGAGAAACACCTGTTCAGCCGTGAAAACAAAGTGGCCCTTGTCATACATCATTCCCAGTCAGGTCTGGCGTATTGGTTGTAAAAGATATCCTATTTTGACGATTGTTTGGAAGACAGGATGTATTGGTAGACAAGAAAATGAAGCGGCCATATTATATCACTAGAACACATTCTATGCATCAACCCTGGGGCTGTTTCCATCTGCACACATTGTTAACAGAACCTGGAAAGTGGATCGTAGCCTGAACAGTTCCTCCACACCCTTCACCTGTGCTTATGTCAGAGTTAGTAGGCTGCGTCAAAAGCTTTGTAAACACGGTATAGAGGAACGGCAGAAGTTTAGTTTTACCTTTGCTCTGAGTTTCTGTTGAGTGGATAGTCATCAGAACTTTACAATTGGCGATAGATCATAGGGCCCACAGTATCCCTGCTTGTGAAATGTGGCAGCTGTCAAATAAAACGTGGCTCTTTGTCTATCACCGCTACTTAGCTTCCCCCGGTTCCCCAGTTTAGTGTTCCAGGGCTGCATCAGTAGATCTAGTCCTAGGCCGTGTTTAGAAACGAGCAACCTCCAGTTCGAGCTTCGAGAAACTCTATCTCGAGAATGTCGCTCACATCTTGGTCCTCATTCGCGTGAACGCATCCTGGCACGTTTTGGAGAGAAGCAAGGAAATCTCCGATCTGGAATAGCTGGCGAGCTGGTGCAGACAAATTAGCTGTGGATCGGCCTAATGTCCACGAGGGAGGGGTGCGGCAGGACAGAAAGGACGCGGGGGACCGCCCTTGCAATCCTACTTAGCTGCAAGTGAAACCCAATTTTGGCCCTCTTACTTGTGGAAAGCTCTATCTCTTTCGCTTCCTACAATATTTGCTTCACAATCGATTGTCTTTGAGGCAAGATCGTCCACTCCGAGAAATCATGGCCGTGTCTATTCCCGTCCTTGTCTGGTCCCTGTTTTCAGCATGGGTGATCCTGCGTGTCTACGGCGTCTTCTACAATCTCTTCCTGCATCCACTGCGCAGCTACCCTGGACCGTTGGGCGCCCGTTCAACAACATGGTGGAAGACGTATATCGAAGTGGTGAAGCAAGAGTCCTTCGTACATGTCGTGATGAAACTGCATGAGCAATATGGTACGCTGGAGTCACGAACATTTTATCCATTCTAACCTCTCCTGAAAGGCAGCATTGTGCGGGTGTCACCAAACGAGGTAGGTGGCAGATAACTTCAAGCCTGTTCACGGGCTGACAAAAATCGACGAAAGCTTCACTTTAGCGATCCGTCTGCTTTCCACGACATTTACAACGCAAGCGCCAAATGGGACAAGGAAGACGAGCTGTATGCCAGCTTCGGGGAGGACCACTCTTCTTTCGGCTTTCGAACTTATGGGCTGTCGAAGCAGCGCAAAGATGTCATCCAGCCGCTCTTTTCAACTAGAGCCATCAACAGTTTACAGTCGCTCTGCTGGGAAAAGGCCAGTTTGCTCTCCTGACTGAGAATATAGCGCTAATGAGGTCTTTTAGATTGATCACCTCGTAAGCAAAATGACAGCCCAGAGCGAGAGCGGGAAGTCCGTCGACATGCTCTTCGCGCTTCGCTGCTTCACTATCGATATGGTGACAACTTTCTGCTTTGCACGCTCTGTCGATGCCATAGACGCACCAAACTTCCAAGCTCCAATTGTGGAGGCAATGCATACGTCAAACCCGACCTTCGTGCTGTTGAAGCACTTCCCGCTGTTTCGAAAGACACTCTTCAGTCTCCCACCATGGCTAGCCATCAAGGCTTCGCCAGAAACGGCGGGCTTGACGAATCTGCAGGTCATCCTAGCCGACCAGGTGAAGGAAGTTATAACGAATCCCGAAAGTTTGAATAAGGCACCACATCCAATCATCTATCATCGATTACTGGATAAGGAGGCAAATAAGGGTCAGCCAGTACCCGACGCGACAAGTCTGCGGGAAGAAGCCGCAGCATTGATGTTCGGAGGGGGAGATTCAGCGGCGAATACTTTGACGATCGGGCTTTTTCACATATTAGACCAGCCAGAGCTATACAACCGATTGAAGAGTGAGGTATATCAGGCGTGGCCGAACCTTGACACCCGTCCAACATACGAATCTCTGCAGAAACTACCGGTTCTCACAGCTACGATCAAGGAATCTTTGCGATATGCGCCTGGAGTTCCTTCTTCTTTGCTCAGGATTGTTCCTCCCACAGGCGCCACAATAGGAGGCAGGCATATTCCGGGTGGGACAGCGGTGGGAATGTCAACCGTCCTCGTGCATCGATCAAGCGAGATATTCGAGAATCCAGAGGTCTTCGACATCGACAGATGGATGGCCCCGGATGCGGCTGGCCTCGACAAATGGCTCGTATCCTTCAGCAAAGGGCCGAGGAGTTGTCTCGGCATAAACTTGGCATACTGCGAGATGTATATTGCACTGGCGACATTGATACGACGATTGGAGATGAAGTTAGATGGGACTCTAGCCGAGGATTTGGTGTGGCGAGACGTTTTCCTTCCCTACTTTTATGGTAAACGTCTTCGTGTATGGTGTGAGCCGGTAAAAACTTGACAGTAATCGTTATAACAGAATTACTAAATAGGCCGCCACTTTCTAAAATCTTATTGCACCAAGTCGTTATTTGACTTCAATAAAATACTCAGGCGCTGATCAGGGTGCTCTGGAAAATCGACGACTATATTGATGACTAAGTACGTCGTCGTCGACCGCCCTATTGCGGCTTGTCCGTTTCGTATAGTCATATCACGAGCCAATCATATCACTTGGGGGCCAAGTATTCCCTTGTCTCTTTGCAGCAACGTGATTCTTCAGACGCTCTTTTCCCGTTGAGACCTCTTTCATAGAAAGGAACGTTATTGCAATGTCGACAATGACCGAGGCGGCAGCAGATTGGCAGGATTGCCGCCGCATACTCTCGTAAACAGCATGAGCTGATATGATCCATTTCTCTGGCCTCGTGATACCCACCAGGTTAGTCAGCTATGAACGAGCCGCCATGGATAAAAGCCATGGTCACCTAGTCGGCGTTCTCAAAACGTCAGGGGAGTGCAGGGCTTAGACGAAAGTCGTTTAAGGTCCGAAAGGTTTGAAGGTGAAAGATTTCAAAGATTTTACCACGCGATCAACAATTTACTGCGTCTGATGAAGGAGGTCGATATCATTCGGCAGTGTGTGGCGGAGCATAGCATTATCCACATCCACATGTCTCCTACAAAGTGATCCCAAGGACTAACGACACTCAGTATCGTCACACTTTCCGCACCGCCATAGTTCATCATTGAAGCGCATTCATTGCGTAATCTTTACGCAAATGCTGCATGATTACAGTACTAGGTGTCGCGTACCACGTGACCCCAAGGGGTCGAGAGCTTCGGCAGATGGAGGTGCGAAATGAGCACGGTGGGGCACTGGCCGATATAGGTTTAGGGCGGGGTCCGAGAGGTCATAGAGGCACGGCAGCCCAGGAGTTGCAACA